>JAQNCA010000024.1:25110229-25132392 GCA_029783725.1 Acanthurus tractus | reverse complement strand
CGCTCTTCCGATCTCACACTTGGACTTCGGATTAGTTTTCACACTTGTTTTTACTTTCTGTTTCTTTTCTAAGTTGTCTTTTTCTGTCACGACTTATCCTTCTCTTAAAGTCTGGTGCTCCTGTTTTCTACTCCGTCTCTGACCTTTCATTTCATGTCTTACCTGGTCTTCAGCTTGAGTTCATCATCCTGTCTGCCTTTGGCATCTCAGCTTGCTTCTGTTGCTGCGTCCTCACTCTCATCCCTCTAACACCACCACAGTACCATGATTTTTCTTTTTATGTGTTACAAGGCTCATTTTAGTTTCTAGTTAATATAATCCCAGAGCAAACGACAGAAGCAGTAAGCAGTCAGCACCGTCAAAGTGTGACATTTCCACATTTGGAAGTGGCAGCAGCGTTGCTGAAACCTGTTTTTCAATAAATGTGTGTCAACAAATGGGGCTGCCTCCCCACGTCTTTGTCTGCTGGGCCCACTGACAGACACAAACAGTGACCACAAACAAGTTTCTCCTCTTTAAAGTCGGGCTGTCAGTCAACCGGCTCCTCTTCTCTTTCTGTCCCTCTGTCATTCATTTCCCCTGACAATAGTTCAGGCTGTGGAGCAGCTCAATAATTCAGTGTGTTTTGGTTCTGGAACCCAGATTCATACCTGAGACTGTTCGTTTGCCGCTTAGAAAAACCTGCTGATAGTCTAAACTTAATTGCACAGTTACACAGACAGTTATTGGTAGGTTCGCATACACAGCAGGTGCAGCTCGGGCGGTCATTGCAGCCAATCAGACGTAACCAAACACTGTCCCGTTCTGTCTGTTCAGGTGGCAGCCATCAATCCCAGCCACCCTCTCGCCCAGATGCCCCTGCCGCCCTCCATGAAGAACTGCATCCAGCTGGCTGCCTGCGAGGCCAGCGAGCTGCTTCCTATGAACCCTGACCTCCCTGCTGACCTCTTCACCTCCTGCCTCACCACACCCATCAAGATCGCCCTCCGATGGTAACATTTCTCCCTTCTCTCTGCCAGAACGGTTTCTTACTGACATTAAAAGTCTGAAGCATTTAGAATTTTCAGATGATACATTGGGTTATGTCCTTTATTCATGCTGAGGTAATGGAGTAGCTGGGATCTAACTGCTGGCAAATGCTGACATTTAAACAGTGTTTTTCATTAATGAGCCCAAACAGCCTTTAACAGCTGGTGGAGAAACTTAAAATTTTCTACACAGGAGCCGTCTGGTTATGGATTATGTCGACAAGTAAGAAAATGTTATAAAATTTCCTACCTCAGTCTAGCTGTTTCTCACTTTTGAATGTATTCTAACATGAAAAAAAAAAACCGAGGAAGGTTTTAAGGTTATTTTAGCAGGCACCGGGTCATAATTAGAAGGTCAGAATAGCTCAGGTTATGTTAAGATAATGGGTCATTTCCCACCACATAATGCTTTACTTCTCTGTAATAATCATGGACTATGCAGTGGATTGTGTGTCAGTCATCAAGGGATTAAGCCTGTTAGCAGCAGCTTGGATCACAGCTTGGACTCTCTGAGGACACGTTGATGTGTCCTGCGCAGAGAGCAAACGTTGCTCTGAGCTGCGACCCCGCTCAATATTCAGCCATGAGTAGAAATATTCAGCCATGCTGAAAAATGTAAACCAACATCATCCGTAACGATGTGAGGATGATTATCCCTGCAGAGGCGGCCTCGGTATAATAGGTGAAAGATATTCGAGCTAAATGTGTTCATTTGGGAGAGCTGGCTGATACTACGACCTGATGCACAGTGAATGTAGCGTGATGCATCACTCGGAGGGCTCACACTGGTGGAGCTTCCAGCTAAGCCACAGGAGCACTGGTGTTACATCAGCCAGTCAGCTGTGTTTGGGGTGCACGGAGCATGTGGGGCTTGCACACCCAAGCAAAGGTGATTGCATCACCTCCGATCCTCTGTAAACAGAGAACACACACACACACACACACGCACACACATAAATAATATCATTTGTGTTGCACAAACACATGCACTGTTGCTCCGTGTTCTGTTTGTAGGAGCTTGTTTCATCAGGAAGTTAGCTCACGATCAGACTGTTTTTATATTATTTTGTACCAGTGCCTGAAACAATGTAGGATGTTGTTACTGGTATTTAAACTATTCAAATTGTAAGAGATCAGTGTCGAGGCAGGGGTAAAAAAAAAAAGTTGAATGTCATGTTTTCTCTGGTAGAAGGGCACTCTGGATTGCACATTATCCACATTTGTTTGCTCAGTGAGCCAGTGTAGATGGCACTTAATTATTATTTATTCACCCCTTGGAGCATTCAAGAAGCCACTGGTGGCTTTTTGGTGCCAAAGGGGGCACCCTGGCTCTAGTTTTGTGAACACAATTAGGCTCACTCACTCCACTGTTTAAAATAATGAGGTTATTAATGCAGTGCGACTCTTGATCACACTTTGATTGTACTCGCTAAAGTGCATTTAGACAGCACTTATAAAGGCATTTACTAATAACCAACAAAATCCAGCAAGCTTGGAGGGCTTTTGCTAAAGACAGACACCAGCATATTCTTGGTCTGTGTTTATGTAAAGCTTGTCAACCACAGTATTTTACCATCCAGCTCAACATCTCAAACTTTTGAACAGAAAGAAAGAGGGCTTAGTAATGGCTAACTTGAAATTTGTAGCCGTTATCAGTTGATAAGTTGTCAAACTTTCTTGAATTGTATTTTGAATTTCTTAAATATTGGCTTTTTTCACAGTAGATCTTTTGATATGTCACAAAAGAAATTCACCAGTGTGAATAATGAAATTGACCATAACATATTTCCTTGTTGATGTTCTGAGCTGTAGACTGTGAACAAAAAAGCTGTTCAGTCGTGATGTTTTGCCCATTTGTTTGAGTGAATTTATGTTTTTGTTTTTTGTATGGGTTTTTTTTTGCATCACAGGAGCAAAACCAAACTGTCACCTGTATATATTTCTAATACTATTTTTCTTTACCTTTGTCTAATATTTACTTTACCACAAAACTTGCAAAATGGAAAGATGAGATGATAGAAGAGATTGTGAATGCAAAATTTGGGTGAAGAGTAAGGTGTTAAATATGGTAAAAAAAATAAACACCAAAACAGCCATCAGCCACTTAGTTTGAAGACATCTCATTGTCATGTTATCCTTAAAATGCAGAGAAGCTCCTCATCCTCCATGCACCACCTGCCCAGATACAGTCTCTATCTGCTACAAAGTCTCTTTGATGCCAGAAATCATTACTGATCTACGCTGTTTTTTTGCATTTTAATGTCCCAGTTCACTTTTCACATACTTGAAGTTATAAGGATGTTTTAACAGATTTTCAACTAAAAATTTCAAAAGGCGAATAACTTTTTTCCAAAGTGTGTAAGTGAGGGTGACAGGTTGCCTCCAGGAGGCATCCTACAGCTAACTGATTCTTTTTCTACCAAAAATGTGAGAGAATTTTGTTTCTCTTCCTCTGCTCTAAATCCACATCCCACCATGACCTTCAGCATAATGAGATCTCAGCATTATGCCATTAATATTGATATCCCTCAGCAATGTTCCATTCAGAGAACAAGTGGGGAAAAAAAATGCTTGATAATATTGATTGAACTGTTTCTTAATGCCATCTGCCCCAAAAAAGGGACATTGAGGCTTGCAGAGCAAAGTTGGACAGAACCTCCCTATTGCTGACCCTTTAAGTTCAATCTTCAGTGGTTTCTATTTTTAGATTTATATGTTGGTCAAAAATTCATCGGTAAAAATGAGTTAAGTTTAGATAAATATGCATTTTACATGACTGTTCCTCACACGGCTCAGTTGAACATAAGATAATTCAGCATAAATGTTACATGAGCACCAAGGCTGTATAAAAGAATATTTAAACTTATGACTCATTTTTTCATGACTTTATTCAGCCTTTATTTTGGCATGAAAAGAATACATAAATACATATACATAGTGGTCTGACAGAGCAATAAATATATATCTGCTGTATATAAATGTTTTGTTTCTATAAATAAATCCATGCTACCAATCCTGTCATTCCACAGTACTTTCAATATTTAGCTTTCTCTCATTAAACTTCTATTGAAGTACATAAAAATGAAAAAATGACGCATTCCTCCTCATGAAAGTTTAATTTCTGAGCAATAAAACTTGAATAATGATAAAACATTTTGTTAAACTTTAGACGGATATTGTGTTACTGACGTGAGTAGTGGAGTCTTCTCTGCCTGCACCACTGTTAGACTGTGTTATAGAAATCACCACATTATCCTTTGATTTCCCATCCCATGCCAAAATGAATTTGTAGTGGAGCACTGTGTGCCTCTGGAAGGGACATTATGAATTCCAGACAGGAGCATACAGCTGCTGTTTAGTCCTCTCTCGCCTGGTTCGGTAGCGAATAATGATTTGATTGAGAATAGTCCCAGTGCTCAAGAAA
Organism: Acanthurus tractus; assembly: GCA_029783725.1. Taxonomy (NCBI): domain Eukaryota; kingdom Metazoa; phylum Chordata; class Actinopteri; order Acanthuriformes; family Acanthuridae; genus Acanthurus; species Acanthurus tractus. The sequence goes on along the minus strand of JAQNCA010000024.1, from coordinate 25,127,940 downwards.
CCTCCACACCAGACTAAACATACCAGCTGTGGCCCACATCTGCATCAGCCTACCCTCCAGCTTTCCCTGAGACCTGGAGTTCTTTGCAAGTCTCCAAAGTTGCAGCAGCTCGCTCTTACCACTCCTTCCCCTCCTCCTGACCTTCCATTCTTTGCTGCTGTTCGCTTATTATTTTCTAAATAAAGACATGCCGCGTTGTCTTCTCCTTAATTTCATACAGCCTCAGAGTGAGAGGCAGTGAGAGATTGAAGAGGGGATGGGCTGGTGTTTGGCAGAGTTAGAGTGGGTGGGTGGAGGATTCACTGATGTGCCGGCTTACCTTGGCTTTAAAACTTTAATGAGATGCATCGAGGGATGGATGATGGGGTTTACAGAGAGAGAGACAGAGAGAGAGTGAGTTGGGAAAAGCAAGGCAGACTGAGTGCATGTCTACCTTTGATTGCTCAGCTGAGCAGAAAATCATTACTGATGGAGCGCCATCTTCAAGGGATTTCCCCACTGCTGCGATGGATGGGGAGGGATGGAAGAGAGCGAGGGAATAGAACGACACAAGGGGAATGCAGGGAAAGGGCAAAAGAGAAACAAAGGATGAAGCAATAGAAGCTTTTTATTTTCTTATCTGATTTTTTTTAGCAAGGCTTGAATTGGTGCTGTAAGGTCAGCACTGTCAGTTGGTCTTTGGTCAATTTCATGCCGAATGAAATTTATACAGCATTCAAAATCTTTAGAGATTGAATTTTGAAGACTTATGTGAATCCCAACAGTTTTATCTGGTGCCAGCAGTAGGTCGAATTTTGAGTTTTTTAGTAAAAACACATCTTAAGTCCAAATGTCAAAATTTGCTACAAAGGTTAGGATGTCACAAGAATAACAATTCATACATGAAATTACAAAAAGCAGTTGTTTTGAACTGAACCTTTATAGATCGTGTCTGTACTACACTGTCAAAATTAAGATGTTTTTTTGATTAGGTATCTCCACTGCCAAACAAACCAGCATATGACCTCAGTTTTGTTGCTGCAACTGCAGGCAGGTGCATTTTTAACTTGTTTTCACCAAGTGTATAACCATTGTGTCAAATCCAGAGAGTCCCTATACTGCTTTTTAGATCATGTTAAGAAAATTGTGAAGCAAACATAAGTGATGAAATATTTTACCAGCACCAGTAGCTTGAAAATGGAGGCATTAGCTGTTGCTCTTACACACTTTGAAATTTGACTTTAAACCACCACAGACAGTTTGATTAATTTTTTTTTTTCCACGTTCAGATAGAAGTCTGAAAGTTTCCCTAATGTTAAAATGGTTTCCAAACAATAGACCCTAATTACTTTGATGATGCTGTGACTTTGATTTTCAGTAGCACAACCATGAACATGTTAAAACAACAAGATGCATTTCCTCAACATCTTTCAGGATTAATGTTGTAATCAATAAGTTACAATTCACAAATATTAAAACAAAGTGAATTCAGATGACTAAAGTAACATGACGTGTTGTACATCAGTAAGTTAACACTCTTATTTGAGGACGCTTATATTAAATTAGAGTAAAGCCACCTTAAACAGATATAATTGTAGACTCTTTATAGAGAGCTACATTTAGTCGCTTCTGAAGACTCTTAAGATTGCCTACCAAGAACCTTGTACCATCATTGCCAGGCAGATGTGAGAGTGCAGCAACTCTGTAATTCAGCCCTTTAGGGAAGAATCAGGCAGCAGCAATGAATTTCTTCTGAATGTAAAGCAGGCTGAGCCAGCTCCTCAGCAGGCTTCTGCTTCTTTCTCTACAACGTTACACCAATATCACTGGCTCTGCACATGCTGACCCTGCACCTGCAGTGTCGGGGTTTCTTGCATGTATGTGAATAATCTATCATGCACTCACATGTGTGTTGTCTATGTTCGCTGTTAATGCTGATGTATATATGTAAGCCTTTTAACCTCACTGCTCAGCTTTGACAAGTAGCTACTGGTGATTTCAAGTAGGATCCCATTTTCCTCACATATGTACTGTAAACTGTACGCAAACCATTAAGAGCAGGAAGATGAAATATTGATAGGCTCACATAACCACATCTTGCATTCCTTTCATTCTGAGTTTCAGGCTTTACTGTGACACACACCCACTTTACAAACACTCACACTAAAAAATCATATAACATCCACTGAGAACAAACGCTTCTTCCTGTTTCCAGTTTCTGTTGGTGAAGCAAGATATGACAAATGCTCGTAAGACTTGATATTCATTGGCTTAACAGGCAATCACACATTCGCAACACTATTTTTTTCTGGAGCTTTTACCTTTGATAACTAAAATGTAAATCACTGTAAAAAGCACTGACACATTCATCTCCACCTCTTGCATCTTACTTAACTACAGAGGCAGCAGTGACATTACACTGCATTAGCCTTAGCTAACTACTCTCTGAAAACCTCAGAGGACTTGCTGGGCATTTTTTACCCCCAAAACCCCATCAAACATACATACGGTAACAAATGTGGCTGTACTGCTATGTCCAAGGCTCAGTGTTTGCTGAGGTCCAACCATTACTTTACTGAGTGATCCACAGTATTTCTAGTAAATAGGTGTGCAGACTGCTTCATGCTGCTGAACTGGAATTTTTTCATGAATATAACTTATGAAAGTCTCCCTTACGCCACTCATCAGGGCTGCATTACCACCACCAACTATTGTTGTCACGATACATGTCAATTGAGAACCTGAGAAGATCTTCTTCCCCCCTAAATTAAATTACCTTGAGATGTTCTTGGATTTACAAGACCACACAAAAATGCAGCTTCAAAAATACAGCAGAAACACCAAGAGATTACTCCTGCTATACTGCCAAGTATCTACTAGTGGACGTATTTCTACTGTTGCATGATCTGTAACATAATGACCAACAAACCCGAACTGGAATTTGGGAAAATTAAATGGTGGATCCTTGTGCTAAAGGGATCTTTAAACTTTACTAAACTTCACTGCTGTTAAATGTTGTACAGAAGGATCGCAGAATGTAGCATCAGTGAGTTACAAGAAGATACTCTAATATAACTTGCAATGTTTCAGCATCTTCCTTTTTATGCAGGTAGTTTACTACAACAGGTACAATCTTCATGGAACCATATAAAAAATAGATGCAGCCTGTTTTAAAAATGATACAAATAAGAACCTCATTGTACCAAAGGGGATACAGTGCAGCAAAGCAACCTCTTGCATGTTTTGTATTTCCCCTTGATCAGATCAAGACCCTGTAGTTGAAACAATACAGCCAAATATCATCCTTTATTATTTATGTATTATCCTTCCGAACCCTGCACAATATCACAAATCACATCAAAAGTCAATATGCACACTGTCAACCACAACCTTTGAAGATAAAGTCTGTGTAACAGGAAAAATTTAAAGTGCATCTTGTGAATTCTAACACATCACAGCTGTGCCCCATGTATGTCCGCCTTGATATGTTATGAGGGTTAAACCTAGGTGAAGGTCTGGAGAACTGAAGGCCACACTACAAGTTTTCTTTTTGTTTTGTCACTCTAATTGTACGCATATGTTGTACATAAACACGGAATACTTCCTTTAAATTGATGCCCAAGTAAATTACCTGAATATATTGATGCTAAGGACACACTCAGTAGTCAACCAAAATAATTGTGTCATCAGGTGACATCTGCTGATTACTATATATGCAAATAAGCTTAATTTGAATGTCAGGCTTTCAGCTGTGAGTCAGAAAAATGATCCAGTTCCAGTAAAATCACCCCGGCTGCTGTCAGAGAGTCTCAACAGTTGCTCCATTATTCTCTTCTGGAGCTGCTGTAGGACTTTTCTTATGGTGACATCAGCACTACAGTCTGTCAGCTGTGTGATGAATAAAGAAATTACATATGTAAATTCTTCTGGGACGATTTTTTTTTCTTTAATCTGAATTGTGCTTAAGGCAAGGTCAACACTCCTGTATGCTCAGGAACTTCCCTTTAATTAGCGTTATTTGTCTAGAATACCAGTAGCTTTGATAGTAATTTAAATAATAGCAGTAATGAGGCCTGTTTCAATCCCAATCAGGCAGGACTCCCTACATCTTCACATTTGTCTTCATAATGATCAAAAGAAATAAAAAAAACACATTCATCATAATGTATTATCATTTGAAAAGTTGTTTTTAAAAAAGAGCCGTTGTACTGGAGCTTAGGAGCTTGCTGCCACTTAATGAGCAGCATGAGCTTATGTAACGATGAGAAATTTGGTAAGAAGCAGTTGAAATGTCATTTCCTTTTGTTCTCAGTCTTTATACATGTATTCTACTAATAAATGCCGGGAAGTGAAGCCACTGTATTGCGCTCATTTGCTGCAAGAATTTTGCCATGCATCATTAGAGGATAACGCTGCTGAAAATCTTTTTAGTGTCAAGTGCTCACTGACTGTTGGCTTGAAATGTAGCTTTAATTTTGCAGCTTTGTCCTTCGCTGTAGTTCAAACTGTCTAAATCTGAATCCAGATGATTTCCTATAATATGCCGTTCATATCCTTTTAATTAATTAATACCCTATTGATATCTATTAATATACATCTATATCTATTAAAATAATATCCTATTATTTCCTACATGATGCCAGGCTAATTGAGAAACCAGTGAAACCAAACCAAAGTGAAACCAAACAGCAATTCAGTGTGATTATCACTCTGCCTCTGCACTGGAACACAGTTATGATGAACTCAGATCTGACAAGGGTAAAGTGACAACTGGATTGTCGTACACGAGGATTATTTTTGACTCGCTTTGAGCATCTGCATTGTTGTGTTGGACTGCTGAGATGCCAGAGTTCAAGTTTTTTGCATCTAATGTTTTTTCTTGAGAGAACACTATAGTCATACTTGTTTTACATGTTTCTGATCTAAAGATTAAATTTGAATTCATGGTGCATAACTCCACGAATGTCAAAGAAAAGCACCAGCATGCTATAGTTAGCAGGGCTTCTTTGGTGCATAACAGAAACTGTCTTGAAGGTTTCTGATTGCACCTCCCTAATAGCAGTGTAACAGTTAACTAATTATATTAGATTTATAATCTTCATGATTTCCTAGAGCATAAATGTCATATATCTCATGTATATTGTAGGCCAGTGACAGAGCAGATTAGATGCGAGATCTCCTTGCAGTCCCTCCAGCTCATGGCTGATAGAGACTGTGACTGGGGACAGGACTGCTGATTGAGGAAGTAATGAGCTGTAGAAGACAGCCAGCTCTGCAGGGACCTGAGAAAACACTTTGCTCCCCCCGATTCCTCCTCCCCCCTCCACCCTGGGAGCAGTATAGTAGTTTCCTCATACAAGATCCACTTCATTTCCCTCCTCAAAGTTTAATATGTACATGCCCACTCCTACGCCCTTCTCACAGCGTCCGCACACCCACTTTTTTCTTTTTCACTGATCCAATTAAACTTTGGCCACCTCACTCTCTGCCCATAATAATCCCTCAATTTCAGCTTCATCTCTTCCCTCCTGTACGTCTGTAAACTGATCTGACATTATTCTCCTTCCCAGGATCGTCAGGTCTGACAGCCATCATTGTGTGTGCTGCCCAGAGTTCAGCTACTTTAAAAAGTTATTTCAACAACAAAAAAAGTTTAGTCGAAGAGTTAAGATTATCTTTGAGAAAAGTTGCAGTAAACCCTCGTTCTATGGTTTTAGTTATCAGTTCCACTTCTTTGTGTTTTTCCTCTTCTGCTCCAAACATTTAGTTGGAAGGACCAATTTTGGTCCAGAATTTTTTTATTGAAACAAATCACCTGTTAAAATCCAGATTTAGTGCTAAAAGTTTTGGACATGATAATGGACTTTGCCTTGGAAGTGTCTGCTGCTCAGTCAGATGATTAGCCACTTCAGTCCAAAATAAAGTATCAAAACTAATTTGAGATCAACAGCCATGAAGTCTGACACATTCATGTTCTCCGGAAGAGTAGCTGAATCGGTGTTCCATTCTTAAACTTTCCATGTGCATCAGGTCAAAATTTTAAATGGTCAGAGCCTGAGGTTTATAATCAAATACCTGCCAAACAAATGCCATTTCCCTCAACTTTAGCTGTCCTTTGTGTTTAGTGTTAGTTAGCTAATGTAGGCAATATGTGGCTGGTAAACAACAATGTGCACTGTTTGCATGACCTGAGCTTGTTATCATGCTATTCCTTCAATGCATTTATGTGCCTTTGAGCAGCCTCGTGGAGCTGCTGGCGTGGTTCTTTGTCTTATTCGAAGTCAATCCCGATTAGCTAAATAATGCACCATATTAATTTTCCTATTGTTTATTATTGATCCCTTAAAAAATGGAGAGCTGTGTCCATAGCATGAAACAGTGCCATGTGTCACATAAAATAAGCAACGATTAATCGTTCTACAACGCATTTTGTTGTGAAGAAATATTAGGGCAAATACTGTGGAATTACTACCAGCTTTTTTTAGGATCCTTTTTGGAATGAATCAGGCAGAAGAGGTGAATCTCATGAATGCACAGCAGACTGAGCATCTCTTCAGCATGTGCCTGCTTCAGTCTCTTAAATATTGCACCATTACCAACAATAAGGCTCTGTGATTTCTGCAATGCAGAAATCAGTAAATAAATAAACTGTAAAGCTTTGAACTTTGTAGAAATTGGCATCAAAAAACAAACAAACAAAATAATTACTTAAACAAACCACATCTGTTTATACAAGATTCCAGCTGTAGCTGAAGACTTTGTTGTTGTGTGGGAAGTTTGAGTGTAATTAGTGAAAAAGCTGTCTGTTCTTTTTTTTTGACAGTAAAACAGATTAATTTCATGATGAAGAAGAAATAATTTTTCTTTTATTAAGCTGTTGTTTCCGATGATTGGCTCAACTGAATATTAATGTGAGAGTTTATTCATTTAGCACCTCGCCCTGTGGGCTATATTCCTCTTGAGCCGGCCCTCTCGCACTCGGCTCTGCTCTACAAGCATGAACATAAATGGCAGATACATTCAGAGACACTAACACATTAAATTTAGCTTGCGTGATTAAAACAGGGCTCCAGTTATGTGCCAAAGTGTATTTGATAAAGAAGCAAGATGGACAATGAGTCTAATATTAAGCAAAGCTGAGTAATTATCAGTTTTAAATTGGTAATCCCTACAGTTTCTTGTTAAGCAGAAATGATCACTGAGACAGAGCTCACTGCTCATTTCATATTAATATATTTTCCAAAGCATCTGGCTAATGCATTGAATTAATGGTTGAATAGAAAGCCTCTGGAAATATTTCAATATAAAATCAAACACAAGCTGTCCCCTTCACCTCTGTCTGACTGATGCTTTTAGAATTATTTTCCAAGCTTGAGTCATGACTGAGGAAAATGATTATTTATGTCTTTCTATGTCCTACTTTGAGGTTGTTAGCATTTGCAGTGCAATATGTCGGCGTGATATGTTTTTCCTTTGAATGGGGATGTTGTAAGTGCGCCTCTAATTAGCAAATAGAGGGTTGAATGTGTCATCTGGCTGAAGTGCATTCAGCAGAGTTTTCACAAAGACCGGTGAGTTTTAGGTGAGAGCAGAGTGACGACAGATTTAAAAAAGATAACACAAATGCCTCGATTCAGTCTTTCGCCTCATTCAAACCATTCAGCCTCAGAGTGACATGTGATCTGATTTCAGCTCCTATAATGCAGTTTGGCTTCCTGTTTCACTGAGCAGAATAATGATTTAAGTCAGAGGACTCTTTTAAAGTCTGACTGAACTTTGGCTCCCTTTGTCTTATTGCTTTGCAGTAAACAAATATCACTTGTGTGGGATTCGTAGTTTTAGAATAAGAAAAAAAAAATTAACAAGCCAGAGGGAAACATTTAGCGTTGGAGTTAATATGCTGTTATTTTTTTTGCACTCACAGAATTATTTTCCCTAATCTCAGTGCATGATGAGAATGTTTGTCTGTTTTTGATCATTGGAAGGCATAAACAAGGCCTTTTCTGAGACAGATTGCGGTTCAAGATTACGATGAACACTGGTGTGACCAATTGCTTTTGCCTTTTTTGTTTTCCTCCCTCCATGACTTGAGGGATTTTACATCTCCCTTCACAGGGAATGGGCAGAAGCACACTCTCCCTGATGCAACCTCCTGCTTGGCTTGTGCTCTGTTAACTTTTGCCTGCCTGTTTCTGTCGGACTCCATCTTTAATTAATCACCTCTGTTTATGCATTGGGGTTCATTATATCTTTTTTTTTTTTTGCAGACAAATCATAAGCAAAATCTTTGAATCTGTGGTTCAAATGGGCTTTGAAAAGGAAATGTTGAACGCTCTTGGATCGTGTTGCTTTTGGACAACAATGATATACCTGTGTTGCTGACAAACGGCAAAGGGCTGGCACATACTAGTGCAGATTGTGTGCATTATGGCTTGCATGCAAAAAAAAGTTTCTGATCAGGAAGTCGTCAGAACAAGCTGTCCTGGTTACATCCATCCTTCCTCTTTGTTTCTGGAGTGCTGGGCACACTCAGGCCTGTACTGTCACACTGCTGTCATGAGGGATCTCATTATTCTCGAGCATCAGGAGGAACCTTTGTGCATAAGTGCCATAGCTTACATCACAGTCAGGGTGGATCAGTTTTTGGATACAAAATCCCAAATCATGTGTGACTTCTGTCCTTTTGGAGCTTAAATTTGCTTCTAGGCACGAGTTTCCATTTTGGCGAAGAAAACAGAATCGCTAATACTCGATTACTGTACATGACAGACAGAATGTGGAAGCTTTGGGGCAAATTCAATCAGCAGAGAAGTAGCTTTGACCTTGGAATTTTATTTTTAAACTGTTGATTTTAAAACCATGTCAACTAAACCTTCCTGTCCTTTGACATTCAACTGATATGACTTTTTTTGGTCAAATGTTAGTCCAGTGTAAATGTCTGTCACCAGAGCTCTCTCTTTGCAAACAGTGTGAACAGCAGATGTAGTTTGATGACTTTGTGCAAAAGCAGGGATCATGAGATTTGTTTATTTCGTTGTTAAAAAGCCACAATTTCCGTTGAAATTCTGACTGACTCAGGCAGACAAGCGTACGGACAGGGAAATGTATTCATGTTTTATTTATGTTACTTTAGTGACGCTTCGTTCCTTACGCTCAGGATGGTGTTAGCAGAATAATAATCACCTCAACCCAAGGACTGTAGGGTTTTCATTACCTTTGAATGAGTCCTTCATAGCTGAAGGGGGCGCAGGTCATCATTGTGTTTCATGTTGAAGTCAGTGATACTGTGGATCCCCCCATACGTGGGAGGGGGGGTGATGAGGGGAGGGGTATTCAGTCGGTTGTAATCCGCAGCCTTACAGCTGGATGACACAAAACTGTACACGCTGATGTTTGAGACAGCTTGGTGATTTTCTTTTTATGAGACCAATTGATGAAGAACTAAACAAACTATTGAAAAAAAATTTCAGTGAAACTAAAAGTTCAGAGCAGCCAATAACTTCAATTTTTTTGCAGTGTATTCTCAGACACTTTTGTCATTAAATGTTCCCTGCAGTTAATGACGACTGATGTTTGGGTATGTGCTGGCACACCTGCTTTGCTCCAGGTGTGTGATGACTCGCAGCGAGCTCCAGCTCCGAACTGCGCGTCTGTCGAGGCTCTGAGAGGCAACCTGCTGTGACTTACAGCTGGCCTGACCTGTCGGAGCTAACCGCACGCAGTAAACAATAACCCCCGTGCCAGACGTTTCAGAAATATGACTGTGTGTTTCCCGCCGCCCGCCCATCCTCCCCTTTGACTGTAACTCAGCCAAAACACACTTATCAAAGTGCTCAGTGGCTGTAATCCTTGAAGCTCTCGTTTTTCATTTGAGTGTCTCATCCGTCGATTGTCTCTCTTGTAGGTCATAAAATCTTTACTGTAGAGGCCAAACGTTTTTATTGCCGTCTAGTCTGTGAGCACCGCCTGTTTTCTTTCCAACTCTTATCAGCAGCTTCACCCTGATTGTTTGTGTGTTTGTTTTTATATTTTCCAGGTTTTGTATGCAGAAGAGTGCCAAGCTGGTGCCAGGGGTGACGTTAGACCTCATCGAGAAGTAAGTGGCACTCCGCTGTCATCCTGGAAGAAACAAACAAAAAACCCCTCTGTCGCAACTCTTGTCTCTTTTCTGTCACCCTCTCTCTCTCTCTCTCTCTCTCTCTCTCTCTCTCTCTCTCTCAGGGGGGTGCAGTCTAGAGAGATCATTATCCTGTTTTTCTCACGTCTGTCTTCCTCTGTCCATCTTCCCGTCTGCCTCTTTTGCTCTTCCCTCCTTATTGTCAGCCCTCGCTCTGTTGTTTTTCATCCTGCAGGTATAATTCTCTGCCTTTGTTTCCCCCTCACAGCCAAAGCAGCAGTAGTTTGGCAGATTTAGCGCCCCACATTCCTTCAATAAACCTGCAGGTGCCGAGCAGCTCAGCACGGAACATCTCTCGCTCTTAGGCACACACTCTTAGATATTAACAATCAATATGGATGTCATATCAAAAGTTTTAGTAGTTTCACAGAACTGTCAGTGAGGTTTTTCTTTTTTTCTCGTTACATGCAGGGGATAATAAAATCCCACCCATAGATGAAGTAGGCTGAGATGACTTAATTTTAGAAGTTGTAGCTAATTTAAAAGCGGACCGTCATTCCCCAGTAGGACAGATTCATCCTGTTGTAAATCACCTTGAGGTGTGAAAATGTCTCAGTAGTCTTTTAATAATGTTTTCTGAAGGTTAATTTTCTCAGCGTGCTCAAACTGTGATTTTAGTGTGTGACTGCCTGCACATGCATGCAAGCCTCTGCTCGTCTGTATCTTCCTCTACACTTTGTTTTCTTGCTGAGGGTCTTTGTTATTGTGGTGCTGCTTAAATGAGCTTCACCACAATAACACACTTTTTCTGTCTAAACTTCAGACAGGTAAACAAAAATGGTTTTGATAGTGTCATAAATCCTCAATAGATGCCTTCCCTTTCCTCTGGTTCGGGCATTTTAAACAGACATTTATCAGAGATATTGTTGTTGATTTTTTTTTTATATATGTGCTTGTCATCATATTTTAGTTAGAAGCCTTCCTGTTTTTAGTCTGCACCCATTTTAATTTGCTGTTGCCACCGTTTGCCGTTAACTCAGTCTTAGCACTGATTATTCATTATCTTGATAAATTCTGTTTTAGTGATTAACTCCGTAGTACATTAGAGTGAAGCCATTCTTTTCAGTCTGTTGCTCCAAGTTTTTTCCTTTTAAAAACCTCTTATGGTTTTAGAAGAAGCTTCACTGATCAGAAAAAATCTGTGAAGCTGATGAGGTCAAACATTCATGTATCACCTTTTTAATGTTTAAATTGGGTATATTTAAAAATAAATTCTTAACTATCATTTTCTGGGACTTTTTTCGTTTGAACACAGTGTCCCGTCTTTTTAACAGAGGCTGTACATTTGAGTCCTTCCAGAGGCTGAATTAACTCCTCCTTGTTGGTTGACACTTTAATTTGAAACATCTGCAAGAGGAGATGGATTTAATCGATGATACATTTCACCCATATATGGGTGAATATGGCCATTTTTTTTAGCAGCAAATTGGTTTGTGGTTTGTAATTCAATGCTGTGATCTAATAAGTATAATGAAAACTTTGCATTTAATGTTCTGAACAGTTGCAATAATTCAGGTTTTGTTTTTTGTTCCCCAACATTTTTAAACAACTTATGATAATAACATATAAGTATTATAACAATAACAAATAATTTCATGTTTATGTTGTTACTTTTTCTGTTTTAGTTTGGTCAATGCCTTCCTCAAAACTACCTGACAGACAGTTTGTTTGTCTATCAAAATTCAGATCTCTAAGACTTTCTTGTTATATTTAGGTTTAAAATATGATCAAATTTGCCACTTAGTATTGATTCTTTATATGTCGCACATACTATCTCAGAATACTCTTTCTGAAGAGGTAATGCTTCTCATTGTGATAAAGGTCTTTCCTAAACCACACTCACAATATGTTGAGTACAGTTTCATACACACCCACCAAAACCTAGATGAACACTGATCTTATTTATGACGGTTTTCCTTTTTATCATTTATTCATCTGTAAAAAATAATCATTTTTAAATGCTTATGGTTTTTTTCATCTGAACACCACGTCTTTCCAGCGAATAAATATTAGGCAGGAAGTATTTCATACTGTCCTTACAGCTACTGCCCAGTGACTCCAGTGCAGGATAGGAAATTCACTCGAGCAAAGAAAAACTTTGAGGAAAAGAGCCCTTTTTTTCATTTGTCTTTCACTTTCATTCTGCATTCCGCCGTTTCAAACACAAGAACATCACTCAGTGGATTTGACAACATTGAAGCTCTTCATTCACACTCAGGCTCCCATAGCTTCATCTTTTGTCACGTGTCTCCTCAGAAAAGAGAATGATCTTGAGTGAAGAGGAAAAGTAAGTTATGAGCTGTGTGCTGTAAAGAGAGTTTTAGCACCCACAAACATTAGAGACGGTGCTGTAGAGAGAACTGAAGAGAAAAATCAAAGAAAGGAGAGTTTAACAATAGTGCCACCTTAAAAAAAGCACATTCAAATCTACAAGAAAACAAACTGTGATCTGAATTCCAAGTGATAGACACTCACCAGAAATATTCTCAGCCTGAATGAAGCCAACTAATAAGCTAATGCTTCCTAAACACTCAACACAATAATGCTATGTTGGCATGTTTGATTCCTCTGACAGCCCCAAACATGTTCCACCATGACAAAGGGACAACAACTTGTCTCTCTCTTAAGGAGAACATTTCTTCAAGCAACAAAAAAACTGCACTTCATGTTAGCTGTCTCCTATAGACTGATGTTAGAAAGATATGAAGCCAGTCTGGGCTAGCCATTCCATATTAATCTGTATGCTGAACTGAGATTCAGATTTCAGATTTTGTCAATTCCAAAACACTGTTGAAAAACTAATAAAATGTTCAATTCATGAGATTGGTGCCCTTAAGTGGATGCACTAGCAAGGAGAAATGTAAAGTGTGATTTTACATGACAAAATGAAGAAAAATACAAAGTGAGTAATTTCCAACAACGTTAATAAAGAGAATGTTTCACCAAATTATTAAAAAATCCAGTTGACAAAAATGCTGCAATTGTGAAGTGAAGATAAAAAGACTCACTCTTGATGTCTCAGCAGCTGTAACTACGACTGGAGAGGGCTGGTGTGATCCCTGATGCTGAGGCTGCGGTTTAGGTTCTTTGCATGTCCAACATGTTCTCCAGAGGGCTGAATGTTGACTCAGCTGATGGCCCTTAAAGTTAAATAATGGATGGTGTCCCAGCTCATAAAAGAGAAATGTAACTAAACCCATTTGCCGTCTCACCTGTCTGCTACAGGAAGCCCGGCTGGCCCCGCATTCTGACTACAGTCAAGTCCCAAAGTCAAAACATCTTTTAAAGGATGTTTTCCTTCATCACAGAAGGCAACATCACTGAATCAGCAGAATAGAGAAGTTCTTCTATAATTATCACATTCTTGTATTAAAGCTCGGCTAATCAAATGGTTTCAGTAATAATCAAAGGCCAAAAATGATGCTCATCGTGAAACACCCACCATGCAGTTCCCCTCAGCTGTTTGTAGCGTTTCAGCCACTTTAAGCTAATTATTTGGTTCTCTGACACGCAAACACCACTCTCATTAGCCTTGTTTCATGTGGCAGCAGGCAGCTGTTTTCAGGCTCTGATTAACCCACTGCACGCTACCTGCCACCAAATGGCAGACAGGCAAAGTTAGTAGTGAGATCCTCCAACACCTTAGGATTTGGTAAAGGAATTACATGTGTTACTTAGCATTTTTGAAATGGACAGAAATAGGACATGGAGGAAAGCTTAAGTTCCTCTGTGCCCACATGATGTGTTTATAGATATGGTAATATTGTGTTGGTATTGATGATGACAGTGTGTTCATTGCTTATTTTGCTTCCAAAAAATGGCAAAAAAGTAAACCATCTCTAAAGCTGTGAAAATAACTTCTTCAAAAATCAGCACGAGATGTGTGGATGATAAATATTGGAATAGTTTCATATATGTAGTAATCTACACCGGTAAATAATTCACAATTAAAAACAAACATGAGTGTTGTGACTTGCACCTTTTGGACCTTGTTATTGTCCCTGGCAAAGGGGCAAAATGTGACAGTTTATGATGCATACTGGGGACCAGCTGCATTTGAGTTGCCTGCAGAAAACTTCTCACTGGGATCCATCCCACTGAGAATGAAAACCATAAGGAAAACGTCAACAATACGGATAGGAGGATCCACACTACTGTAGTATCAACATCCTGTTTTAATGGAAATTGTATAGCAACTTCAGTAAATATGATGTTGCATTTTAAAAACACCAAATTTCTGGTGTGACTTCAATCTTTTTTATAGTAAGTCATCAAAAGTTACCTTTCAATGTAGCACAACTACAACTTGAATAGTTACTTGTCAGCTGACCTTGTGGTATCCTAGCAACAACAACAACAAAAAAAAGACACCAGGTTGCTTTTTCTTTGGCAGCTTCAGCAGAAATGCAGGGCAGCTCATTTTCGTTCAACCTTTAAAATAATTCAGGGGTAATTGGTTTCAATAGTATTCAAAGCAGATTTGTTCTTTTATCATCATCTTGCTTTGTCCAAATTTCACACGTGGGCATCAGGAAGCAGCTAATGGGCATCACACTCACTGTCCACTCATCGGGCGCGTATTCTCTCCTTTAAAGGTCACACACATTTGGAAAAGCAGGTGTTGAACACTCCCTGGCCCTGAAATATTCTTAACATTTATTGCAGAATGTATCCTGGATAATGTGAGCGAGTAGTTGTGTGCTTTGGATTTGTTTATTAATTTGATCAGTCCTCTGTCTCTCATCCATCTGCGCGCCCTTCTGTCTCTGCTTCCCACATACATCCAACACACATTCTGGCGGGGTCCAATCACAATAGCCTTTTAGATGAGAGAGTCACGACGGCAGGCACGTGTGGATTTTTACCTGCGTCCAACACACTTGGATCTCTGTTAAGCTACAGAATCTCTCGCTCTCTCTCTCATCTTCTTTTATCTCACATGACTCAAGTGTCACAAGTTAATCCCTTATTCACAGCCTCCTTTTGAGTCTTTCACATTGCCCCCCCCCACAGTGTGCAGGGGCTGATCCACCCCTTTGGTGTCTGACACAGTCTGAACCCCGAGTTGGGTGCTCAACCCAAACAGGGGGTTCTAGAGAGTCACAGTAGACTCCAATATTGAAATAATCATATTATTGTGAAGGGTTCTTATCATACATTACAATACAGAGACATGGAATTGATCCTATAGGGAAAAACTTTTCTCCAGAGACATCAGAGAGAAACGTCTGCAACACAGCAGCAACCCTCAAGGAGCTAAAAATGTGTAACTCCACTCACATAAAAAGAAGAGCTCATTTATGGAGGACTTTGTGACCTTGTTCACATCTAGAATCTTTTATTTAGCCAAATTCATATTTAATTTTGTATTTCTTGATGTAGGTTAGGTCAGACTCGGTTATTAGATGCTACAGGCTTTAGGTTATCTTTATATTCCTACCTCATCCGTATCCATTGTATCAAACGTGACACACATAAACTGGAGCAGAAAGACATAAAGTGGTAAGAATTTTTAAACTTAATTCCATCATAGAAGACATTGTTTTATCGGTACGCACACAAGCTCACACTCCAATCAATTAAACTTTCTCTGTGCTGTGCACCTGAACTAACCTCACCCAACAATTTTTCAGTTGACTGAGTGCTTCTACAAAATGTGAAAATAACTAGTGCATAATTAAGTGAAAAACTGTCAAACACAAAAGACCTTCAGTGTTAATCATGAAGCACCCCCGAAGTCTTCGACTCAATTGGAGCTTTGTCCTTCAACCCCTGAACCAGCACAGCCAGAAGAGCTCTGAAGCCTCAGCAGATTTTTATTGACTCCTGCTGGGTAACTCAAATAGATAAATCTCTGTCTCACTGGGCTCTTTGTAAACTGAGCACTATATTAGATCTGATGTGATGTAGCATAACTTATCACTATAGAACAAACACCTTAAGTATGAAAGATTTTTTGGGGGGTTGTGTGTGCTAAAGTTGCTGCAGCCCTCTTTGGTCATGGTTTGTGTGTGAGGAAATGACACAACACAACTAAAATGGTCAAAACAAACAGTATCTATAAAGTGCAAGAATTTCCATGGATGGCACAAGCCAAAACAACTACGCTGGGATTTTTCCAGCTTGTTCAACATTTTTTTTCATCCATCAGTCCATCAGTTCACCAATATGGTGTCCTTTTCACTCCATAAGTGTATCACACTGGATACTGAGCAAGAACATGAACTGCTGAGTGTTCATCCTTGGTGCTGACTTGCTGAACACTTTTGGCAAGCACTCAAAGTGCTCGGGAGTCGGCCAGCCTTTATGGCTCTCTGGCCTGCTTATACTTGCCAGGAGCTTCAAAGCTACTATTATTTGTCACTTAGAGGTGGAAATGGGAGTTTAAGGGCAGAGAAAGGTTAGGCACTGGGTTTGGTTAGAAGTTGATTGTTTGGATGTTGATTGATTTTTGTTGTGGCAACCACTAGGCTTTGATTAACGTTATATGTTGTAAGGTCTTTCCCAAAGAATAAGCAATTATTCAGTGATGTGTTTCTATAAAATAGCATGGCATCGTAAAAGTCAGATAATGTTTCTGACTATGTTTCACACTTCTATCTCAAGACAGAGACATGCATGTGATGTGCTCCTTTGCACCAACCAGTGATTTTAGAACCACAGTGGAAAGCACAAAGCGGTGTCCACCTTCATGAATTTATCTTAGTAGTTTCCTCTAGCTTTTGTCACCTTAAGTCAGGGACAACTCGGTTCAGACGATGACCTCTAGGTGTAATGCAGCATTTTGACTTTGTTTGGAAGGTAAAGGGAGTGAGTGAGCACACAATCATCAACTGGGACCAGAGAATCTCTCCTCACAGACAATGAAATAAATGACCTTCCAGTCTCTCAAGTCATCTGCTCTTTTCTAGTTTGTTCAACAAAAAAATACATGATTTCCTCTATTTTGCATTGTGAGATGTAAATATTGGATTTGTATGAGAGCCTAAATATTTTTTCCTCATTTATTTAAATTTTTTTGTCAAATTTATTTTGTCTTAATGTGCCTCCGTCTCTGTACTTGAACACAAACGATTCTTTTGCTCATTTTAACTAAATATCTAAAATGAGAAAAGCAGCTAATGTTTGCTCTCATTCCCACTTGCTTCTTTCACTGTTTAACTTTTTTTCATTTACAGGCCGTACTGACCTCTAGGTGCGGTAAAGATCATTTCTCAGTTTTGCTACACTGATTGCTACTATCACAGTAGGCTGTTTGGAAGAGATATTTCTGCTTGCATTTCCATTGTGTTTATATGGGAGGAAAACAGGAATAATTAGAATCTGCATTTCAGTCTGCAGGACCTCGAATACACATTATAAATACATTGTGCTGTAATGTTTGAATCCTTGAAATTCTCAAGTGCTCCTGAATGTGAGTTTTTTTTTTGTAAGTAACTGAAAATTCTTCACAAGAATAAGGAAACATTGTAATCCTCCAAGAGAATGTGGTAAAGTCTGGTTTAGTTCAGTCGGTTTACAAATCAGACATGCAAATGGTGTTCATAATCACACA
>JAQNCA010000024.1:25035484-25050014 GCA_029783725.1 Acanthurus tractus | reverse complement strand
TAGTTATATTTGCTGTTTCATTCTACAGATTTTAATATTGATTGTAAAAATTGTTGCACAAGAAACAACCTTACAAAGTTATCTTACATTGAAAAATGTAATGTAGGCCTGCAGGACTATTATACAACATAATACAGTTCAACATCATCACAATCCACAACCTAGAAAGGAGCCTGAAGTGGAATCAATAGCTTTCTGAAACATTGTAATATGAAGTAAGGACCTATTGCGAAGTCTATCAGTGTAAAGAATAATAATTCAATCTCAGTAAGAAGTGAAATAATAAGAGTTTTTTATCAGTGCAAACTGCGACAGATGGCACAGTGACCATGAAGTTATTACAAGAGCTCGCCAAACAAGCCCATTGTAATCTACATGTATAAACAGCCATCGGTGTGTGCTTAAAGTAACAAATTTTAAATCTGAAATTACCCACAAAAGTTTTTCGTTGCAGTCGAAAATTGTCAAAGCCAACAGAGCAATCTGTCCAAGCTACCAGTTGACACCTTGCAAAGTTGTAGACTAAGCAGTAAAATCAGGGTGCTGAATCAAGCGTGGCCGTATATCCCACTCCCACTCCATTCAACAGAGTGGAAATAATTTACCAGTGCAGACATCGATTTGCTTGAACAATCATTTTCTTTGTTATATCATGTCAAATAAAAAAAGTTTAGCTGGGGAAGGAAAGACTTCTGCTAATCATGCAAGAAAGTAGTCGTGTTAAACAGCATCTTGGGACCTTTTTGGCACAAACTGATTGTTATTGGGAGAAAAAACTTTATATCTGCCTCGATCTTTTTACTAGTTAACTGTTTTTTTGTGGAGTAGTCAATGACGATGATAAAAAGTTAGTTGCATACGAACCAGGTCAGTGTTGTCAGTATGTATGAACACACAGAACCAGATCACTAAACCCAGAAGTGGCTGTCACACATGGTAGTTTCAATAACTGACTGCAGCTCACCTGTACCTTCTGCTGCATTGTTGACAGGTTTTGGATAAATTCAGACACCTGACTCGTATGTGTCTGAATTTAGCTCCACCACTCCGAACCAATGCACTACTAACCTAACGCCGGTTGTCAGCCTCGCCTGACATACCCCGTCACATGTGCCACATCCATCATAAAGTATCTGTCATAATTCAGAAAGTTTGAGGCGAGTCTAACTTTTCTAAAGGCCTAAACTTAAAGGAATTTTGATTTAAGGACACAGACTTGCATCATAAAATGTAACAGGTAGATTATCGTTCTCAGAGGGGAGCCTGTGTTGCAGGAACATAGCCGATCATTTCAAACCCGGACTGTTGCTGGATCCGCTGCCATGTGCTCCTCCTGTGTTGACACACTTCCATAACTCGTGAGGCAGAGTTTTTCACAAATATTTGAACCCGGTCTGACACCCACAGCACACACTTGTCAGAGACATCCGCTCACTCCTGTGATGAGCCAGGTTACCCACTCTCTCTTACCGACTCTCTCTGCTGCTCCGTGTTTTCTTGCCTCAAGCGTATCTCAGCAATCAAGTCCAGGTAGCGGGGTTTTAAGGGAAACTGACAGCTGCAGGATTTGCATGTTCTCACAAATGCTTGATAAGGTCTTTGTGAAATGATTTAATTACCAACCGAAGTCTTTTGAGAACGTTTTTCCACGATATGTGAGCCAGTGTGTTAGCATGGGTACATATAATAACAGTATCGTGCGAAAGGATGTTGATATTTAATGCACTTCTCATTTCAAACAAAAACAAATATAAGGCTAATTGGTGGCAACAAGAGCAGAGCTGTTGATGCGAGTGTCTAGTTGACTCTGGCTGAGGTGTGGACCGCACAGTGTGTGCACATATGTGTCTCCATCATTACACAGCACCACAGAGTCACCAGAGCTCTGCGGGAACTGACAGAGAGGTGACACACTTAACTAGCATCACTGTCTGACTCTCACGACACGGATCGCCCTGAGAGACTCTTCCCCTGCGGAGGACTCTCCCGCAGTGAGCCACAGCCTCATTTCCACTAAGACTTTAACATTTAATGGTGTGCTTGTTATCCTGGGTGTATCGTTAGCGACAGTCGCTGTGTTGGTTCAGACTACAGTAAGAGCATCTACTTCAATGTAAACAGCCAATCTTCCCTGGAAAAGTTTTACTGAAGAGTTCAGTTTCAGCTTGATGTGCAAAAACATATATTTTTTAAAATTCTGCAATCTGTCTCTCTCTCTGTGTCTCTCTCATACATACACACAGTTTTCCATATTGCGTTCACATGCACCACCTGCTGGCCCTGCAACCAGTTAAGACTTATTACCATCATTTAGAACGTCTTTCAGAGTATAATAATTATATGATTGTGTTTTGAAAGCTTTAGATTTTTAGCATTGCCTCAGTGGCATTAATAATGTAAAACCTGGTGAAATATTGCACAAGTCCGTCTTCGCGCTGCCAAAAAAACACCCCTCCCTACCTCTGTAGGCAGTTGCTACAAGATTATGAACGTTTGTCAAAGAGATGCTGGCAGAGACTCACTCACACTCTCATACATACCAAACCCGCACAACCTGTCCTCATTCACCCTGTCCCTGTTGTCCAATAGCATGCTTCTGTGCAGTTTTTTAAGCAGTGAGCCATTTCTCTAGAACCTGTATGTCTGGCTTGTTTTGTTACTTTGCTGGTTCTTTGATATTGTTTTGTGTTTCTCCCCTGTCTCAAGAGGCTGAACAAGGCAGCAACCAGTTTTCCAGAGAACAAACACCTCCACAAGAACATATCTCGCTATCGCACTTAGTTTAGTGTGATTGAATAAAAGGAGTAATCTCATCACAGTGAACTTTAACTCCCTGTATCCTTTTCACTATCGACTTTGCTCAGACTCTCGTTTCCGTACGCATGCATGCACACTCAGAGTCCCCTCTGGTGAAGCTCTCTGCTGCGGTGAAAAGATTTGGGATTCTGTCCTGCAGGTTTGGAGGTTGGGGACCCTGTGCAGCTTCCACAGCCCCTGTTTGTGATGCAGAGGCAGCACCTCAGCTCATGCCTCTCTCTCAGTCTCTCTCTCTGTCTTCCTCTCCGTCTTTCTCTCTTTGATCCCCCCCTCATATCACTGTTAGTCATTCGGGAGACACCACGCTGGGAAACAGCCGCCTTGTTCATCCCTCTGCTGTTTGAATGCATGCAGAGTATATTCATGAAGTCATACTTTTAAGTGCGTGTGTGCGATTGTGTGCGTCTGCATGCACAAGGGGGTTCTTGCTAATTTGTTGCTTGCTTTGTTGCATTCCCGCTCTCCTCCTCCCTCCCCTCCTCCCCCTCCTTCCATCTGCTCGCAGGTCTGGCCAGAAGGGTCTCCATCTATCTTGACAGGAGTAAGCAAGGAGGTGAGTGTCGCCATTCTCTTCTATACTCCCTCACTCCCACAGCAAAGGTGTTGCACTAAACAGCGTGCCTCTTTCTTTTTTTTTTTTCTTTTTTACCCTGCGACCAACACCCCAACCCCTCATCCCTCCATCTGTCCGGTGATGCTCCATCACTTCATTTCTGGCAGTCATCTGAAAAGATAAAAGCTAAAAGCTATGATACTACATGTGTTTGTACAGGGACTAACATATCCTGTGTAGAAATTGGTTTAGAAAGAACAAAACTGCACTGTCTGCCAAAAACATCTACCGCCAAACAGAAAGATCAACTTTGGTGACCGTTCCTCTTAAAAAATAGGGAAATTGCAGCTAAAAAATTGCTCTTTACACAAACTAAACCATTTTTCAAAGCAAACTCTCAGTTATTTCAGATGATTTACACACCGGTACTTCAGTGTTCTGTCCTTCGGTCTCATCTGTGTGCTTGGTAATATGCACAAATAGAACTAATCCATGCTACAGCAACAAATCACAACAGTGGGAAAACACTAGGAATTGATTAAGATATAGCTACCAGTCTCTACACCAAACTCATCCTCTTAAAACTGGCCAAAACAGGGCAGCACCCATCCCTTTCACTCCAAACTCAGTCACAGCAGCAGTTTGCCTGAGACTTCGTAAAATAATTAAAACATGTCAGTTAAAAAATATTTTATTTCTCAGCCCTTTAGCTCGTACAACATGCAGGCTTAAACAATCACATCTGCACTTTCATATCAATTTTGATGTTACCCTCACCAGTTGATGATCCATGTAGACCAAGTGTCAGTAAAGAAAACGAACTGATCTTGTGTTTTTTCTCAAACAGGTTCATCTAAATGTGTGCTGGTGTGATAAGGACAAATGTAACGTTTGACTTGTATTACATTCTGAATTAACCATGCTGTTATCACAGGAAATGCAGAGGGTTGCTTGGGTGAATGCAGTGAGGACCATAACAGAGGCCCCAATGTTAGCTTAAAGGAATATAATAGTTGAACAAATGTAGTCAGTTAATGATGTTTTGATCTGGGGAGTAATATTTGGTTTTCCTCTGCCTTGGTGGTAGTCAGGTAGCTGGACATGCAAATGTTTGCAGCTTACAACCGAGCAGATAAAGACACTGTTAAAATCCATCCCATACATATTTGGTCTGGTGTTTTAGGGTGTGGAAAGAAAAGCATCACAATTCAAAAGCTGTAAATGCCAAGTTTCCCTCTCATTACAGCACCAAGCACACCACGATAACATGCACAGAACTCCAAAGCTTAATAGACCATTAGGGCCTAGTTAGGTTTGTTAGGCTATTATTCGACAAACACTGTTTTGGGGGAGGGGTTTATGAGCTGTCAATTTATTAGACTAAATTTGGACATTTGGGTATTGTGCTGAAATCCACATTCAGAACTCCATTCAAATAGATACTTCTTTAAAGGATGAGAGAAAAGGGTTTTGCCTTTTGTACAACTGAGCTCTTTCTTCGAACAGGCAGTTCCCCATTACTCATTTTCACCTCAAAATGGCTTCTCTTATGTATAAAAAAATAGACTTATTCAAGCCTGTCCCAAAGGTGTCAGTGTTTAATTGGGAGCATGTCGGTGCTGTGTGATTTTTAATAGCATAGAGCCGCCCAGACTGTCTCGCTGGAGGGATTAGCCTGTTAAACTCCAGAGGAACCAGTGCATTTAGGGACCAGAGAAACTATTCCTGCAGCCACTGCACAGCACACAGACCTCTCATCTTTGCAGAGTAGATTGAGTGTAGATTTAATTTAGGTCCAACCTGTGTACAGTTTATAGTTTTAAATATTCCGGTTTAACGTGTTTTGTATCCGTCTTCACTTACCTCCATCCATTCTTTCCTCAACTCCACTGCAGTTTCTGAAGATTAAGGATGTGTCTATTTTATCCTCCTGCTCTCTGTCCTTTTCATTTTGGCTGCCTAAGTGAAAGTAGGGCAGTCCTTTTCTCTTTGGCTTTATGGAGACACATGCTGTGGCCTGCTCCACATTTAGCTCCACTGCTGGTGCCTTGTTAACGCTGGGGCTCTGGCACATTGCTAAATCCGGAACCAGATCTCTTTGTGGAGTCGAAGGAATCACATTATACACTGGAAGTTTCAGGAATATGAGACACAAAGCCACCAGGCAGTCTTGCCTCATTTTCTGCAGTTTTACCTAGGATGTAGAGCAAGTTGTTTTAGTATTCTGAAGTTCAGGCAAATGACTAAGTGACAAACAACAGAAACATGAGGTAATCTTACTGAAATCACTTGTTTCAGATTGTTTTCCCTCGTATTGAGAAGCTGAAGCACAGTACAAAGACTATGTTGGGTTTTAATAAGTTGTTTATTAAATACAGATGTCTACTTTTCAGTGTTAAAAAATGAAAGTTTATTCAGATTTAACCCTCACATGTGCGCTTCTTCACCTTTGACATGGATGACAAAGTTGCAGTGTGATTTGATGAGGTTTTTTTTTAACTGTCTGTAATCACCTGTCACATCTGAGCTCCTGGGGATGTCCTTTGTCTTTAATTATGTAAAATGATTTAGGAAATTAATGTTAGCCTCCTGCCCACATTAATCACATCAGCGAGTTCTAATGTCAGGTATTCATACGTCAGCCAGACAGGTCAAAGCTGTTTACCCCCCCTCAAAATTCCAGGTCTTGGCCTCCAAAGTTCAGACAAACGATGTAGAAGAGAACTCCCCCTGCCAGTCAGAGTGCACCCACAGACAGCGTCATCTTTAATTAAAGGCACACGCATGCTGGGCAAGTCCCTGGTAATCCTGGGTTAGTCATTAGTGGAGTCCTGGAGGACCTTTTCAAGTAAAAACACAATGAATGGAAGAGTGGAGAATGCTGAGGGAGAGAAGAACCAGGCCACTGTTTAATGAGCTGCAGTGTGTGGGAGAGCTAGTCCATCACTGGAGATAATGGTGCAGAATAAGACTGCAGATGAAGGTACCTTCTCTAGAGAGAGAGGGAGGAGGGAAACAAAGATATTTATGCAAAGGAATAGATAAATATATCACAAATTAGGGACTGTTTGGTACACTGGCAGAAGAACAAGATGATCCATCACAACTGCTCGCTGTAGTCAGTGGTGGAAAAAGATCCCCCCCCCCCTTGACGAATACTTAACAAGGAAAATTTGCTAACAGTATTCTTGCTGTTTTTGTTGTTGTTATTGGGGAAGAACATATGATGTTAAAAGAAAGAAGCAAGGGTTAGAGGGAGAATGTACACTGCAGCTATCTATACCTCCACCTCTTTAAGGTGGTAAGATTTACAACTGAGGAGACATTGCCCACACTCCTTCGCTGCTGCTCTTCCTTCTCACATCTCTATTCTGCCAAATGTATTGATTTCTGTGTGGGTAACTAAGACCAAGCAGGCTCCCAAAGGTTCCCTCTAAGGCATACTTTTAACCCGTTTTGAACAACTGACTATTGACCACAAAAGGCAAAACTGAGGGGTTGGGTTTAAGGTTGCAGATTTGTGAGCTCTGATCCCCTTAAATCCTGGTAACTCTTTTATTGGGCTCAGGGAGGATTTAATCGCCTGAAGAAGAGAAGATAGCAAAGGAAAAAATGGGGATAAAGTGAGTTTGGGGGTGAGAGGAAGGAACCAGCTGGAAAGTATCCTGGCCCCAAGAACTCCACTGACCCAAAGAGCTGGGTTTACTCCGTGTCAACTTGTTTGAGCGAAATAATTTGACCACACAATCATATGCTAATTATCTCACCTAAACCATTTCATCTGGAGGTAAAACAGAAATGGAGCAAAGCTGTCAGTCCTTAATTGCTCAGAAAAACAGTGTGCAGGAAATCAAGTCAAGTAGGTCAAAGGTGAATCCGGACAAAAAGTAGAAGAATGTCACTGGACTGTTGGATGGATTACCTTTCAAACAGACAGCTGACCTCAGCTGTTGTGCCATCTTTTGTCTTGACAACCGTTGGACTGATTGCCTTGAAATTTTGTGCACATATCCATGTTTCAAAATAAACTCTGGGCCCCACGACCCACGAGTGAGGGTTATGTGACTTACAAGGGTAACCAAGCTCGCACTATTTCTCAAGAAGTCATCTGACAGCACCTGCACTGCCAGTTTACCACCACTGGCTGTTTAAGCTGTTAAAATGTGAGATCGCACTGACTGTTAGTTTAACCAGATTGTTTTAGGGTTTTTTTATTAAATTTCTTGGTTAGTTATGGAGAGTATGGTTGTAATCATGTAACCGCAGTTGTGTTTTCTTCATTCTCTAATATTTTTTCAGACATCCTAGACAAAATTAAAGGAAGTCTTTAGTGGCACATTAATTAACTAGAGAGAAACTCTTTGGCAGCAGATCTGTAAATTGGAAATTGGATAATAATGTGTTGAAAGGATTGAATAAGGTTTTTAAAATACAGATGTAGGATGGTTTAATTTTGTCTAAATGTTGGATTTTAGCATTTGGCAGTTTGAGTAAAATATTATTTGGAGGCTATCTATAGGGTCACTTTGTCAAAGTCCAGTTTTTACTTTGCATATCTCCTAAAGTAATCAAGTACTCAAAGTACCACATATCAAACCTGGAGTCAGGTAGTACTCCAGTACACACAAACTGTGCATATTCTATGCATCGAAAGAAACAGGTGTCTGTAGAGCCCCAGTATCTTATTTTTGCCTGAGCTCAGGTCAGCCTGGAAATGCTTAAATGTAAAGCAAGAACAGAGACAAGTAGACCACAGTATTCCTGGTGCGGATGTTCCCTTATTAACATTTCATGCTACACACAAGGAATTCTCATCCTGGGTGGACAAAGGTAAAGATAATGATGCGTATAGAGAATTAAAGTGAACCAAGCCTTAGGAAGGTCTGACGGCGTGTCTGCTCCCTGTTCCAGAGGAAAAACAGGCACAGACTTTAGTGTGTTGGAGAATCCTCTGCCAGTGCAACCCCTCTCATTGTAACCCAGATTTCCTCATCGCAGAGCTGCCAGCTTCAAAGGGAATGCCTCCTCTCTTCTCACAGCCTCTGAAATGAGCCAGCATCAAGCATCCCCGCATGTGACTGTGAACGTGTGGCTGACTGAGCCTGGTCCTGTGAAGTGGTTTTCCCCGCGTGCTTTTCCCTCACGCGTGCCCACGCTACAGTCGTTCGTGACGCCTGAGCGGGCCGGATGACGTCACAGTGGGGGATCTGAAGCCGCCACATGGGGCGAGGGTTTTCCTAACAACCCAAGCCAAGTAGAACAGGAGAGAGCCCGGTCACAGATGGTTCATTGGAAGAAAGTTAGGCTAAGTCACGACTCGCAACGGAAGCACACGTAGGAGATGAGCAGTGGGAAAGGATCACAATTGAAGCACATGTTTCGCTGCTGTTCTGCAAGGAAGGAGAGGAGCACAGGGATGGAGTCCTTATTGGTGTTTATTGATTGTGAAAAAATAGGAGGAGGAGGAAGTGACTAAGAGAGGAAAAGGGAGGAGGAAGAGGAGGTAAGAGAGGAAATGAAGCATGGCGTGATGAGTTTCAAAAGCAGAGGAAAGAATGCTATTTCTGCAGTTTCTGTGGCAGAAGCATCCTTGTGAGAGAAAGATGGAGACGTTTTCATCCACAGTCTCTACCTGTTCCTTTATCTGTTCTTCTCCGTCATAAAAACTTCCATTATCAAAAGAGCGTCTGTGCTCTTGTGGGAAATGTGGTTCTCCATCTGCTGCAGATGATCCAGTTAAGCCGAAATCATTCTCTCGACTTTTGCGTAACCACTGGGATCC
Source organism: Acanthurus tractus (assembly GCA_029783725.1). Classification (NCBI taxonomy): domain Eukaryota; kingdom Metazoa; phylum Chordata; class Actinopteri; order Acanthuriformes; family Acanthuridae; genus Acanthurus; species Acanthurus tractus. The sequence continues at coordinate 25,040,862 of JAQNCA010000024.1, read as the reverse complement.
AAACAGTGTACATTTTTTTGACAAATACTTTTCATAAGCTCTAAGCCATCTTTGAACGGTTCCATCCATAAACTGCTACATCCCTAGTTTGTGTTAGGCCAGGGACCTTCGTAGCATGCTGTTCCCCATATATCAACCCTTATTTCTCGCCATTTCTACCATCAACCATCAACTGATGCTTAGATAGGAAGGAAAATACTTTTAAAGGGGGAAAACATTCTAAAAGACAGGTTTGTGCAGCTGAAGCTCAAGCCACTAATCGTAATCGATGGTGTGATTTTTTTTTTTTTAAACATTTGTTCTAAAGACTTTCAGCTATGGTGACATGTATTGAAAAGCTTTGCAAAAATCTAAAAGTGAGTGGATTTTTTGTTTTGGATTATTTCAAGTTAAAAATAAATATCCACAGTAATATTGTCACAATGGACAGCTCCAGCTGATAAATGTTTGTGTGCTGCCCCAAAAAATACATAACTGTGTAAACCAGAACATGTCCACATATCCAGACAAAACCAGCATGATTAGACAGGAAAGTTTTATGCATGTCTGTCCAGAAGTACATTAATAACCTTTCAGCTGGACTAAACTTTTTTTTGTCTAGTAAAGTTGTTGAAGTAGTGTTTATACCAGTCCTGAGAGGCCGAGCTCAAGGACAGGGCGCAAAGCATGCTGTCATACAGGAAAGACTGAAAGCTGTGTGACGTAAAGTGATGAGATTATTAGACTGACAGCGACATGAAAAGGGAAAGGGACCTTCCCATGGAGGCTCTGCAGTGGTTTACTGAGAGACCGAATGATACAACGTGATGGTGCACCAGGATGTTTAGTTTTGTACTTTATCCCTGTGACAAAGACTGTAGATACAAGAAAAACAAAGACCTGCTTGGTGTGAAGTTAAGAATATAGATTTCTCATTTGCATATTTATTTGTAACAACTCAGCTACTTACCACCTCGCAGTGTTAATGGCCCTACAACAATAGGCGAGAAGTGCATCGTCGAGCTGTTTGTTTTGCTGCGGTTGCTCTTCACAAATAGACGGGGGAAGACTTCATGAATCATAGAAATGAGGAGAGGGGAGCTTGCTTTCAGACAGTGTCTTCTCAGAGGCATTTACTCTCTTGCACTGTGTTGTACTATTCAGACTTAAAAAGTTGCGTAGAAAATAAAAAAAAAACAAGAGTTCCAGTAAAAAGTTCAGACTTTGCTTCCATTCTTTCCTTGTTTATCGCCTCAGTTACAGTTACAGAAATGCCAAAATCAGAAAGGTGCAGTGGGAGAGGGATTTTGATGCCGCTCTGACGATCTGACAAGCATTTGAATCGCACTGACACCTTCAGGCTGCAGCCACAAGCCTCTGCCAGGCATCACTGAGCCAGCAGGGCAAGTGTGGCTGACATGGCACTGCTCACTTGGTTCCTGCTGCGACTGCCAACATATAGAGAGTCTCGCTGTCTTTGGCTTCTTCGCTCCTCACTTTCTCAAGTAGCATTTGACTCATCTGAGCCAGACTCTGCTGACAGGCTCTGTTCCAGGGTCAGTGTTTGTATCTCCCAGTGGTCGTCTTGTTGGGAAAGATGCAAAACGCAAAGCCACACTTCCATCTGCATGACGTGCTTCTTTATTCGCTCAAAAATGTCCAACTTTTATCAAAAACACAGTCATTGTAACAATTTGTGTTGCATAACTTTATAAATCATCATGAAAGTGGATCTCTGCCTGCTTTTCCTTTGGAAATCAGAACAGCTCAGGTTTTGCTGATTTTTTTTGTGGTTATACTTATTAGTTACTCAGCGGTGCAGAGTGATTTTGCACTAATCCTCACTTTGACTTGATACATATGGCAGTGAGAGCCTTCTCAATGGATTATACGGGTTTTGTATTAGCAGGACAGCATGTGCTTGTTTTGTTTAACAACTTTATCTCTGTGTTTTATGATGGAAATTTGACTCATAATAGCTCAAATTAAAAAAATCATAATTTTTAACTTCTGTGTCCCTGTGGACTATTTGAAGCAACTAAATATTTTGCATCATGTCAGATATCATGTCAGATTCGGTATTGATTGTGATTGAAATTCGCCCTCTGTTTTGTTTTTAATCAAATGATGCGACATCAGTCCAGATGTGTGTGTATTTGCAGCATACAGTGCTGGTTTACATTTTATGGGGTGTAAATGTGTTGTATGTTTGCGTGTAGGTGCTCTGCTGTATAACCGCTGTGACCAAATGTGTTGTAGGTGCAGGCATGGTGGTTGACTGGGAGCAGGAGACGGGTCTCCTCATGACGTCTGGAGATGTCCGAGTCATCAGGATCTGGGACACTGACAGAGAGATGAAGGTCCAGGTACTTAATGCACTTATTCATATTGTTTTCTTCAAACTGTCTCCATCATTTCAGTTTGAGCCCGGTGCACAGGTAGCCTTTGGCTTGAGGATTATATAGTGTTGCTATTTTTTCATCAGGTGAGAAACTCAAGCATCAACAAAGCTGTGGATTATGCTGCATCTGCAGAAATACATTGACCGTACTGTTTGAACTGAGTCCTGTTAACCCTGCTACTGGCCTGGCTTTAAAAAAAAGGAAGAAAAGATTTAGCGGCTTACATTTGGACCTAATATGCTCATTGCACTAATGCTGTTTGTGTATCAGTAAACTAATGGAAATCTGTGGCAGGGCCAGAACCATTAGTGTGGTTTCCTCTTTTCTTTTTTTCTATATTTTTACACATTTAATGGTCCTTTGCCCACTAATCTGTGTCTTGATGGATGGACTTAATACAAGTACAAATGGCCCAGCTCGCCTGTGGCTGCATATTGATGCCGGCTCTAACTTCAAATGAGCCAACAGTCAACAGAGCACATGATTGATGATTTTAAAGGCAGTTTAGTGTGAAATGAGTGTTGTAATGACAGTGGTACCTAAGTAGGTTTCTTTATAAACCTTTAATGGGGAAATGTGTGTGTGTGTTTGTGTGTGTGTCCACCAGGACATCCCAACAGGAGCAGACAGCTGTGTAACCAGCCTCTCCTGTGATTCCCAACGCTCGCTCATCGTTGCCGGTTTGGGTGACGGATCTGTGCGTGTATTCGACAGAAGGATGGGTCCAAATGAATGGTAAAACACACACTCTCTCAAATCTAAACTCATCTCTGAGTTCCCACAGAGAAGAGAGGTGGAACTGAGTACTAATTTTCCCAGCCTTTTTCTTTTGCTGTCTCACCATTATATAAATACATTCAAGAGCACACACAGCAGCTTCTGTGAGCATTAACTCCTACAGAGTTCTACATTATTCACTTCTCTAATCTTTATTTATTACATTTAACGTGCTGTAAATCTCCCTTTGGGGTTGCCACCTCTTTTAATGGCTCTTGGTGGCACAGTATCCCCCTGCTTGGTTAAACATTATTTTAATTTCAGTCCCAAAGGGGAAAAACAAAGCAGTTAAACCATAAAGTGCCCCATAAATCTTTAACTAAAACTAATTTAATAGTTTCCCTTAGGCATGGAGTTACATCATTGAGCAAATATGTTACTCCCCCTGAGATTAGTCCTGGACCAGGAGATAGAATGTACAGGTCATTGGAATGTTTTGTTTACTGATAAAATGCTTTTTGTGTTTTTTTTTTCAACCCTAACCCATTTTACAAATATTCATCTTGAGCTATAAATCAAAAATGACTGTTGATTTTTATTTATTAATAATTTTTTACCTTTTGGCTTTATTTTTTCTTAGCACGAAGAGAATTTAGTCAGAGTTCATGTACTAGCAAGGTGTTTTGTCCCTGAAATTAAGAGAGATCATATAAACCTTCTGTCAGTGTAGAGCAGTCAGCATGGATTTGACCAGGTTTCCACAGGAAATGATGGGAAGTGGATGCAGGTACAGCTCACTTAAATAAGTGCCATTCTGGGGTTCTTGTTTTTAGCTAAAGTGCCATAACCAGGAGACAGTATTGTATTTTTGAGTCATAAACCCATGCTGCCCCCTGGTGGTTCTTTATGTGTATTGCTCTGCACCAGAGGCCAGCTTGTGTGATTTATAATGCTGTTTTCTTCTTACAGATTTTCTTTTTTGTTGTTAAAAAAGAAAGTTGTTACATATGCTTATAATACAGAATGAGAAGATGAATTTAATCTTTTGATTGGCTTTTTCAAGGCCAAGTGCCTTACAGCTTAAAATCTGAAGACACTTTAAATGTCACACTACAAAAACAAATTTTGACGAAAGATAAATTGGGGTAAGACATGGTTATTGATGACAGAATGGAATTTCAAGACTCTATCTTTCCTCTTTGTCTATATTTTTATTCTCTGTTTTATCAAAAATGTTCTTGTTTTTCTCTTAGTTATTAAATGTCACTGATCTTTATGATACACATTGTTATTTAATTGTTATGCAGCTGTGTTTCAGGCTTTCAGCATACTTAAGCTGTTGATGTATACAGTTGCCTAGCTATTTCTTGTGTTTCTTGTCAGCCCAATATGATCAAACACAGTAATGTTACCTTAGCTGACGTTCGCTGTGTGTGTTGTGCAGTCGTGTGATGACGTACAGGGAGCATGGAGCCTGGGTGGTCAAAGCACATCTACAGAGGGAGACAGACGGACATATTATTAGTGTCAGGTATTCTCCTTCTTTACCTCTTTTAAGTTTGTGAGTCGTTCGTTTGCTTGTGCTGATTTTGACTCTCTCCGTCAGTGTTAACGGAGACGTTCGGTTCTTTGAACCACGGACACCAGACTCCATCAACGTGCTGCAGACAGTGAAGGGACTGACAGCGCTGGACATCCACCCGCAGGCCAACTTGTTTGCTTGGTGAGTTTGTTTATCTGTTTGCAGGCTCCGGCCCCGAGAGAAGCTCATCAAGTGTCCCTAACAATAAGGTCTGATTTCTGTAAGATGTGTCCTCCTTTTCAGATTTTCTCATTCTGTTCCCTGTGTCTAAATAAGAGGAGAAAAATATCTTTCTCTTTGTATTTTCTTGAGTTTAAACAAAAATAAATACCCGGACCACACACCTGAAATCTATCCAGAAGGTTAAATCTCACCACAAAGGAAATCTGCTGCAGTACACACAGCTTATGATGGATGTGTTCGCAGCGTAGACATTCTGTAAAGACTCACGTCTCACACTGTTGTATCCTCTGCCCTCCAGTGGATCGATGAACCAGTTCATAGCTGTCTACAACGCCAACGGCGATGTGATCAGCAACATAAAGTACTATGACGGCTTCATGGGACAAAGGATCGGGGCCATCAGCTGTTTAGCTTTCCATCCTCACTGGGTAAAATAACATTTATTTATCACCTACCACACCAGCATCCATGCAGTCACACATCTGGACCAGCTGTTATCTAAAATCTCAGGATTG
>JAQNCA010000024.1:25009021-25022902 GCA_029783725.1 Acanthurus tractus | reverse complement strand
GAGGATTATTTCTGAAATGTTGACACATTTCTTTGTCCAAAAGGGAGCCTTGAGAGGCATGTGAAAAAAAACTGTGATCCATTTTTTTGCGATATAAATTCTTTTCTTCCAGTGTTTATGATTTCAAAACAGGTTTTAAAAAAAAAGTTTTGCCATGGAAGATCATTCCAGATCCTTTCAGATATTTGCTATTCGTGAAAAAAGTTGAAAAAACATTTGATTTAAAGGATCATTTTAGTAAGTTTCCTTTTTTGATCATCTCTGGAAACAGATGAAACAGCAGCAACATGGCAAAGTGCTGCACTATTCATCCAGATGGAAGAGGTTTACCTCCACAATGTAAAAGAGTCTGTATTTTTAGATTAATAAAGGAGAAAAAACAGCTGAGATCAGACTGGCTCATCAGATTTTTTTCTATTCCTTTTCATTTGCTCCTTTGGGACATATGGATGGTTCAGCATGTTAAGAAATGGCCTCTTTTACTGTAACGATAAAAGTATGATGAAAAACTGATACCACTCAAGTGTTCGGGTGGTTTCAGTCATCTCATCTTACTTTTTTCTGTGACTTGTTGTTCTGCCGTAAATGGATTTTAAATTGTTTCACAAGCAACCAGCAGATGACTAAAAGCAGAGCGGAATTGGACTAAATGCTGGACTCAAATGTATCTGGTGGCTAAAGTATGACTTCAAATGAATGCTAATGTTGCTCCATAATGGCTGGCAGCAGGCGAATATACACAAACAAGTGTTTCATATAAAATCAATATTATCGTGAGTAGTTTGTTCTGTCCTCGAGAAGGCCCAAAAAGCTGTTGCTGTCAGTTTAAGCTTAAAGTGATCACTATCCTTTAAAGACATTTTTAAAAAAGGTAAAAGTAAAACATTACAGACTATTGTGGTTTTTTTCCTTGATCATAACTGATTAAAGCTGTACAGAGAAGGAAAATCCCCTGTTTTTGAATGACAAAAACAACATGGTCATGTAGGTCTGAACAGGCCTGTTTTCCTTGTTTTGGTTTTTTTTTTTCCCAATTAGATTTGTCAGCTCCATGTCAGTCTGCTTTAATTGATTTTTCTCCTCTTTAGTTTCTGTCTCCACTCCAAGGATCTCAGCCATTGAACAGGTAATCCTGGACTCGTCTTTCCAGATCCTCTGTGAGTCGGACAGAGGCAGCCTGCCAATTACTTACACACTGCTGAAGGATCGCCAAGAGCTAGGCACATTCACAGTCTGGCATCCTAATCAGCGGGCTATCTTCTCCACCACCATCACTGCCACTGATGAAATAAAAGAGTTAAGGTGTCGAGCAAAGAACAGCAACAAGAACCCTCTGGAGAGCAGAGAGCTAAACGCACCTGTCATAGGTAAAAATTCCAAATAAGAATGTTTTTTCCTCTTACATGAAGAACTTCTTTGTAATTAGCCTTTTTAACACTGTTAAATAGATTCAGATCAGTTCTTGTATTATCACATGTAAATACTGCAGTTTTGTTGACCCACTGCAGAGTTTTTCCTATAAGAAAAGATCCACTAACCAGCACCACTTAAGGACACCAACACTTCAGGACTACTCAGTTTAATCTGCACAGACACAAAATATTCAAAATGTGTGTTTGTACAGGGGCTGAACTACACTAAGTAAACCAGAGTAAAATAGTGAATTATCATTTGTAACAGCACACAAAAGGTGCTGGAGGACATTTTGGCCACTTTTGGACAGAACCAAGTTAGTTGTTTTCCCATGAGCCAAATGGTTTTTCATCAGATCTATCTACCATTGTCTTTTCATCTAACTCTAGATAAGAAAACAAATAAGCGTCATTTTGATGATGTTGTAGAAATCCCCAAAAATCATTTATTTTGTCGTTAGGTGTCTGATAAAGTTTTTGTTCTGTTTTAAAACCTCAGTGTTGACTAATATCTTCTCCTCTCCTCCACCTTTTTCTCTAACCAGTGCCTCTGCAGCGCCTCGCTATAAGTGTTGTCCCTGACATCTCCCAGATTTATGAAGGAGAAGATCTCTACATCATATGTGCTGTTATTGGCACAGTTCCGGTCACCTTTAAATTTTACCGTGAAGGCACCGAGAAGCCGCTGAATACAACCCGCACCGAAGAGAACCAAGCAAACTACAACATCCCTGTGGTGCTGAGGAATCACAGCGGAAAGTATTTCTGTGAAGCTTCCAACACCGCCAACAACATCAAGAGTGAAGCCATCCACGTAGAAGGTGAGACTGATGGGGATTTAGGTTCCCTAGGAACACCATGTCCTCCAAAAACCTTAAGACTTTCTGGTTTCATCTGCACTTTTCATCCTGTCCCGTTTCCTTTACTTCCCTTCTTTCCTCATGTTTGTGTGTATGTGTGTGTGTGCCACTGACCTTCCCTTTTTTCTGTGTGTCTCTTTATTTCTCTCCATAGTGCGCCTGGCGTTGTGGAAGAAGGGTGTGATCGGTGCCATCTCTCTGCTGGTGGTTTTGGTGTTGGCGCTGATTGGATGTGCTCTGTACTTCAGATCCAAGAGAGGTAGAGAGACCTACAGTCCTCCAGCAAGTCAGGCCTCTTATTTTTAAATATATATGAAAACCGATTTCCCTCCACTTTGTTCCTCCCGCTTTTCTTTTCTTTTCACCTCTCCTCTCTTATTGTAGGTAAAAGAGAAGCACCTGTTGAATTGTCAGTGTGAGTTGGATCTCTTACTTTCTTCCTTTGAATGTGATGGTACAGTAAAAGTTAGTGACGGTGTATCTAGTTTTCTTAGTCGGCTTAGAGGGAATGAGTGTTGTTTTTTGTTATTAATAGCCTTTGAAGAACCACGCTGGTTGTTTTGCATGTTTGTACAGCACATGAATGTTTTAAGGTGGTTTTTCTTCCCTCCAAATGGTATTTAGTTACATGTCAGCAAGATTTTCAGCTTAACGAAGAAAATAATAATTATTCCCAAAATAGATAATCAAATAATTAACCAATAACTAAGGAAAAATATATAATTCCTGTAGTCAGACATACATGTAAATAATGCACAAATAAAGAAGTCAAACACATGAAAATAACATTAAAGGAGTAAGATTTTAATAAATGTACATTCACTGGTTAAGAAATGTTATGTATTCAGCAAAAACATTACTAAGCAAAATAAAAGAGCAGAAAAAACAACAAAACTGAAATTCCCAAACTCAGAAGTGGGCTATACATTTTTTGACCACCACAGGTGTTATAGAGCAGGGTTTCAATGATTGAATTCCTATTTTGTTTGTATGCCATGCACTTTTAGCAGAACGCTGATGTTCACACAAATGTGCATGAGGGATAAATTCCATTTGACGAGGTGGCAGTAACAATTCCCAGTGAGAACAGTGTAAGGAGAATGCAAGCCAGCAAACATGGATGTTTTCATATCTAAAGAAAATTCACTGCTAATATGGATGTTAGAAAGTAATTCATGCAGCATATTCTTTAGGTGTCAGTGAAGAACACACTGTGTTTCCACAATTAAATTTGTTAGTTTTGAAGAAAACTCCAACACAAACTGCCGGCGTCCCAGTTTTTATATGTGAAAACATGCAAAACCACCAGTTTGGGTACTGATGTGCATTTTTTTGCCTGTATCACAGTTTTTGGTTTGTACTATTTAATATTTGGATTATACGGGCATTCAGTTTTATTCTTGGCTTCATGCTGCACAAGTTGACTTTATTTTCACCATTTCTCAGAAAGCCTTCGAGCCCTAAATCAGATGACTCTTTAGCAGTGAATCTAACTCACGACAAAGAGTTTTATAACACAGACACAGGTAGCTTGGTTTTACTATTCTCCTATTTACCACTGACCGTCCTCATTAGTCATCATCCTAACAGCCATTGGTCATCTCTCTTGCTTCAACAGCCATGGCATGTTTTTCCTGTTGTAGCCACAGCAGTTCATGTTCATCCTACAGTCTGTGTTCTAATATGCATGAAGAGCTCATGTTGCAGTTGGTACACAATGTTACTGTCTTTTTTTGCTTTTAGTTGTAAATATTCTGTTCAGTTCACGTGTTTGCACAACATTTTTTTTTTTTGAGCTTATTGTCATCATCTGTCTCTGACTTTTTTTGCATGCACTTAGACCTTTTTGCATGTACATTGTGTTTGTGTACGAGGATGCATTGCAGAGGCAGGAGCAGGATGTTGTTAGGATACAGTTGTTGCAGGAAAAAAAAACGCTGAGGTACAAGCTGTGCTTATGCAGGAAAAAGCTGCTTAAGTAGTTCTATCAAAGTACATGGCATTGATTGTCAATTGTTGCAAAGTGCTTAGAGGCCCATTATCATCTTCTTCCAGACGCAGCGCCACTCTATGATGGCACAGAGGGGAGAGAGACCAATGGGGTGAGAGATAGCGCGGCATCACTTCCTGCTTACATCAGCAACAGGAGCAGCTACAGTAACCCTGCCACAGTGTAGAGATGCCGCAACAATGCGGGACTTGAATGAAAATAATCCAAAAACTTTGAAAGAAAAAGAAGCTCTAAGAAATGACTTTGAGAGCAGATATCCAGTTTGTGATTCGGATGTTGTTGGATTTGGACGCTTTCACCACTGATGAGTTTTCTCAGTGAGAAGGAGGGGCGTACTGTTAAAAAATAATAATAAACCAGGACCCGCTGCTCCCTCTCCCCTCCTCTGCAAGCTCTGATTTCAAACTTTACGTGACTGTCTTTGTCCTTCGTCTCTTCGTTTGCTTTGTCCATGTGTGTTCATGCTCTTTACTGTTGGAAATTGTCTATTTTTCTGAAGTGCATGTTTGAATGGGCTTGGTGACAGATTGATTTGTATATACATGTTATCACCATTGCAGGAAATGTGTGTATATGTTTTGGTTGATTTGCTGACTGATCTGAAGAGTCACATATAGAATAAAGACATTGGTTTTGTTTAGAAGTGTGTCAGTACTATTCATTTTGTTCCATCGGCTCCATCAGAGGAAAAACAGACATCAACAAAACATTTTATTAGTTAACTTTGATGATGCCTACATTAGTCTTTAATTACAGTATGTGCTTGATTGTGCAACTGTTTGGAGCACAGGTTCATGACAATATCAACATAACATGAAGTTGATTCATTTCCTAAAGAAAGGAACACACAACAGAGACTTCCTTGAAAAACTGAAACAATGGAGTCTGCAAGAAACTTCCTATGTTGGCACAGAGCAAGAGCAGGTTGTGCAGTGTGTGTGTGTGTGTGTGTGTGTGTGTGTGTTGGAGGTGTGGGGTATTTTGTTATGGGCCAGGCAGTTTTGAATACATGCAGCAGGTGGGGGAAATTAATCACACAAGCCCGATCGAGCTATGAGTGAGATTACATTACCAAATGGGAAGTTGTTTTTGCAAAAACTCATTGTGCAACTGCTGCTGAATTAACGGCCTATTGTGCACAAGGCAGCGGAAGATTTCTGTTTGTACCAGATGAAGGCATAAAATCTTCCTTTGTTGCTGGTTTTGTTTTGCAAGTAATAAAGTCTTTACTGAAGGCCAACTGCTGAGATGTGAAAAGAGGTTTTTACAAAAGAAAAGAAGTTTCTCACGTCTTCTTCATTCCTGCTTTTAGAACAGAATGTCATATTGATATCTGACATTCTGTCATGTAAAAGTAGTTCAACATAACGGAAATATGCTTGTTTACTTTCTTGCTAAGACTTAGTTGAGAAGACTGATTAAACTCATATCTGAGCGGGTGAATTCAGTTTTAAGTCAAAAATGAGAAGTGACACACCTGTAAAACCACAACTTTTAATTTTAGCACTTACATATTTGTATGGCTTTAACATGTGATTGCAACGTGCAATTTTTTTTTTTTTTTTATTTGATAAAACTAGGTGAGTTTAGAGTCTTTATGCAAAGCTAAGATAACCAGTTGCTGTTTGAATATTTACCAGGCAGACTTAAGAGTGGTATTGTTTTTCTCATGTAGCTTTTAGCTAAGAGGCAGCCTCGGGAGCTGAAACACAGAGGTGCCAAAAGCTGCAATTCCTCAAATGGCCACTTGGGCCTGGCTCCAAAAAAAAAAAAGTCCATCCCCAAATAGTCAGATTCTAGTCCAACATCACAGCAGAGTGTTATTTGTTCATTTCCCTGTTGATAAAAACTCAGGGGTTATCAATTAAATTAAGGCTTGAAAGTATAAAGAGCGAAGCTGTTGGGAGGAACAGCAGCTGTCTGCTGGGCATCACACACTAATCAGTAGCAATGTGTATCCTCCACCACTCCACCCTCTGGTGACAATATGGTGGTCTGTCAACTATTTACTGTACTTTCTATACTTTTAACAAGAATGGCAGGAAGCATATTTTCAAAAATCCTTTCTTTACAAATCACTCACACATCACATTTTTGTCAGGTGACATTTGTATATGTAGCATTGTAATTTATGATTTTACCTCTAAATACCTTTCAAGGTATGTTCTCTTTATTGTAATCAGTGCAGAATTTTTTGAACTTGATTAAAGTCTGGGTTTGGCGGCACTCTTATGACATGATATATGTCTTTCTGTGTTTCACAGTGAGGGTGGACAGTGCTGTAGTCAGCGTTTGGAGCAAGCGACCACCTGAAGATGGTGAGCTGGGCTTGTAGTATGTACCATACATGGATGCTTTGACTGAAAAATATCTTAGCGTTTCATGAAAGCATGTATATTCAACATTTGTGAAACGGTTGTGAACCAAACACTTACTGTCAGAAAGTACAGTCCCACAAAGTTGTAAATATGTATGTAAGTCCTGAGTTTGCCATGTTTTACTATCTATCTTGGCTTATTTTAGTCTAAAAAATAAGTAAACAAAAACAAAATGTCAGTAAATGTATTAGATTTATTTTCCATAGTCAAAAGACCGTCTTTTGATTTTTTGAGATTTCTCACTTTTACTGAGATAAGACAACATAACTGCTAAATTTTTTTAGTATAATACAGGCATTGTACATTACAGTGTGGGAGTCCCTGGATGCTGATGGTATGATGTCAGAATTTACCTTTTCTTGAAGTCTAGGTTGCTCCAAGATTACAAGTAGAAATTCTGTCAAAGAGGTGATGTATTGTGTTTTTCCTTGCAGGAAGTTTTCCAAGTTCCGAACTGTTCAGAGTGCAGCGTCAGTCTGACCAAAGAATGAAAAGGGACAGAAGTTGCAAAACTAACTGAGCTAGTGTGCAAACAGCAGCTACTAGTTACAGCAAAAGATGCTAACAGCTAGAGTATAGTGAGCAGCAGTTAATGGTTTTTTGGCTTCCCCCTGTATGTTTGTAGTTACCTCCCAGCAGATGGCCATTTTCTACACATTATCCCTCCAACTTATTTTTCTGAAACAGGCCTATGCCAATTATGCAGAACAGCACACTGTTTCTGGGCCGAGGTTTCCGCCTGTTAAAAGGAAGTTTTTCCTCGCCACTGTCGCCAAGTGCTTGCTCATGTGGGAATTGCTTTCAATTGTTGGGTTCCTATAGATTTAAACAATCAATGTATTTATAGAGTGTGATCTTGACATGCTCTACATGTAAAGTGTCCTGAGACAACTTAGTTGTGCATTGACGCTATATAAATAAAATTGAATTGAATTGAATTGAATAGATGGTAAATGCTGAAATATAGTGTAATCATTGTTCATACAGAGATCAGTCAGCAAACAAATTCAGTGTTGTGAGTTCATGGCCATATTTATCTGACATTTGCCAACTCATGAATGCTAATCCCCACTTAAGGTTCACTTTCCTAACTTACAAATCATGCACTGTTTTCACTTGCTATAAAAATGTATCTTCTGCAAGTTTAGAATTTAATCAACCAATAATAATTTAATCCATAGCTTTTTTAGAGGATCTGTTTCATATATCAAAAAGCAATATTCCCATCCAAATGTTTTGCGTCATGTAGAGGGTTAAGCATGTTTTTATTAGATATGATTGTTCGTGTATTTAGATGAAGCCAACGAACAGGAGAGCAGCACTCTGACCAATGAGCCTGATGTGGAGTACACTGAGGTGGTGCATCCCCTGCCTGTAGACCCTGCCAGAGGTAAACACTCTACTAACACAAAATAACATATTCTTTAACAGACCATCTTCTTCTCCATCTTATTCCACCTATTTCATTTCTCAACCACCAAATGATGTGATTTGATATTTTTCTGTTCCTTTATTTCTAAACCATTTTTTTAAATTCTCCTTTTCTTTTCTCAAGGTCTTTACCAAAACTTCTCTCTTTGCCTTACCAGCATTCCTCCATAGCTGATAATAGGGACGAACATCCTGGGAGGGGCCTAATTACACATAATTAACACATCACCAAGTTGTTGTAACTACAGGGATAACTGCTGGGGTTTTCAGAACCGTTGCAGACTCTATAAACAGGAAGGATTGAGATAATTGCCAGGCTGGTTTTTGATACTGGCCCCTTCTTCATTATGGTCCTGTGCTTAAGGTCCCCTAGGACCAAAGATGCCAGTTACACAACTTGTGACACAAGCCGCCTATTTTTAGATTTCTGTTAAAGATAGATCAAACAGACAGCATCAACTAAACTTTGTCTTTTGATGTTCAAGCAGGCTAATGTATTGCTTTTTACATTAACAGTCCCACTCAGAAAAGGCACAGACACAGTGTACAGCGAGCTCCAAAACTCCCCCCACGGTGAGTTTAACACCAAAAAAGCTGCACTGATCAATATTTTTACGTCGACAATGGATCAAATTTCTATTTTAGATTGTGAATGAGGTTGTTCATGATGGCAAACGTTCAGAATGTTATCAACTGACTCTGCAGTTTCCTTCAGCCATGTAGAGCGACTCAGTGTAGTTCAGCTTGTTGTTTTTGTATGTGGCAGGTTCAGTCACATTGCCTTCATCAACCTCGTTTCTAGTCACAACAGACAGCATTCAGTGAAAACACTCTGATAAAACCATTTTGCACTCCATGCCTGCAAAATCAGCAACTAGCTAGTGAACACACACAAAAAAAATACTTAGCAGCTGAAGAGTAAGATTTTTTCTTTACAAGCCAGTAGAAAACCTAAACCAAGCTAAATGAAAAGTGACAGGTAAACTTAAGCTGGTATCCATGTCACTTTTGATGTATTAAATGTTGCTCTTTGCCAGTTTGATTTGTAAATGGGCAGGTGTTTGTTCACATGCTCACCAATTCAACTCTCTAAGGCCAAATGTACACGGAGCCTTTTTCTGAGCGCCAGAGTCTTTTTTACAACTGAGGTCACCTGGAGAAAGAGCACTGCTCCCACTGTCTTTTGCCAAGTTCTTCTAGATTAGAAAATCACTATTCAGAAAGATCCCAGTCTCCTGACTGTTGCTCCTTTTTCAAGCAGTTAATTGTATATCAGATGAGCAGGACTTGTCATCTTAACCAATAAAATTAAGAGGCTGGTTCTGAGTGTCTGCTAATTCTGAGCTTTACATGTCAGATGACAACTCTTATAAAACAGAAGGCAAAGCCCATTTGTCAGCGCAGATTGGCTGGAAATTGATTGAATGTTGCTGGTGAATGTTGTGTTTTCGTCACTAGTTACATTGTTAGCCTGTTTTTTGCTGTCCAGTAGACCCTCTTTTTATGGTACGCAACAAAACTCAAGAGCATTTTTTATCTCATACTGCACGAGCGCTTCTTTCTAGCAATGCACAACACCCTGCCAGCTCTGTGCGCCGGCCCTTAGATCAGAGCAAATTAATGTTGTGTTTTTAGCTTGTCGCACTGCCCCCAAGTGGCAAATAAGATCAGTTAATACAGCTTTTAAAACACAAATTCAAAGTAATGCTGTCATTGACACTTCTAGACATCAAGTAACATTTCCAAGGTGAGATCAATGATGGAGATAAAGTTTACCCAAGACAGCTACAAACCGTGATCATATCCTGTTACTGCTGGCAGCAACTTCCTGTTATTAAAGCAGCAGCCAGGCCCTGGATGTGTCTATCAAGTAGTCCATCGGAGTCCTAATGTTTCCTGTTCAACAGTGACAAAAGATTCCTGAGTTACTGAAAGAAGCATCTGTAAAAGTGAGCTCAGTATTGATTCAGACAGGACTTACTGGCTGAAACTCGTCCAGAAACAAAAGCCTGTGCAAGAGAAGAACAAATGAGTCAACAAGGTCAGCCACGTCATTATGACTGTCAGGTGACAAATGGATAACTGTGAGGTCAGCCAGTGAGTAAGAGAGGGTTTAACCTGTTATGCTTTTTCTTTAGGTGCTGCCGACCACCATGACTATGTAAGTAATAAGCAGAACAATCACACTCATGTTCCTCTCCCTGGTACCCCCTCCCAAAAATTAACAATTATGTAATTTAACAAAAATTATGTAATTTTGTGCAATCTCTCATTCAGATCTTCTCTTGTCAGTCTTTCTGAAAAAATAAAACATGTCCCTTTATTTTTCTCACATTTCTCCCATTCAAATATAAATCCGCTCCACTGAGGCTGTTGCTGTTAGAAAATGTAAACTTCCTGACTTTAAGAAGTTAAAAGCTTTTAGTTTCTGTAAGTTCTGTAAATGGAAACTACTGTTTATTAGATATAAGGGCATGAGGTTTTCATGTAACTGTAAACTTATATAAAAAAAGACCTGCCATTCAGTATCAATGTTTATAGCATTGAACCCTTTTTGCAAGAATGTTTCACTTTTTAAATCCTAATTCTTTAATTAGTTACTTGTTTGCTGATTATTTAATCCTTCATGAGGATTTTTAGCATATACATAAAATCAGAAGCCATCTGATCAACCTAAATTTACTGGTTATTTAACTGACATATGAAGTGGCGTAACAATTGTTACTCCTCGTTGATTTGAACAGTGACCTGCATAGCAAGTTTTGTGAAGCAGTATTATTTGTGTGCTTTTTGTGCACTAAATGTATAAAAACCCATCCTGGTGTCCCTGCATCGGCTGCCCCCTGGTCACAATGGCCGTTACCAATGATCCTGAGCAAGAGGGAAACTGCTGTCAGAGTTTCCAGACGGGAACAAAGGCATTTGGGCTGGGGCTTCCTTCCCTATCGCCTGCTCAGATCAGCACTGCAGCCCAGTCAAATTACCTCCAAGCCCATCTCATCCAGCATACTGTCCCCCAGCATGCCTTAATCACATCTGCTCCTGACTGCACTCTTTGTCCCTACATGGTGAGGTAGCTCAGGAGAGGAATTTGAAAAATAGGATGTGACATCATGACCGAAAAATGTTGTTTTTCTTTCATTTCTGTATCTTTTTGATTACAGATTATGCTGTTTGGTCTGATGATACTATTTTTACAGTTGACTTTTTTTTGTTTGTTTTTTAATTTTTAACCTAATCCTGTAATAATTTTAGATATCACCAGGTAATAGTCTAGAGTGAGGTGTTCTTTACTCCTAACTGCTTTGTGATCTTACAGAATAATGAATAAATCAGCTGTGTGTTGAATGGCTCTGCTTTGTGTGCCAGCAGGGTTCAGTGGAGTACGCTGAGCTCAATGGTGAACAAACTGAGATCAATAACTACCATCCAGAGGTCAACAACTACCAGGACCTGCCTGTGCCGGTGGATTAGCGACAAAGCCCTCTTTTCTTCAAACACAGCTCCGCTTCCCTCTGTTTTTGTCAACTTCACTAGATGCATTCTCTCTTTCAAATCAGTGAAATACTGTTTGCAAGGTCAATAAAGTCATGTCCCATATCTTTGCTGTGTTTGGCTGTGTTTTTCTATGTGATTGGAGGCCATGATATTACAGTATTAGAGAAGTGTATCAAGCAGAACGTAAGTCGGAAGTCATTTCCTTCCTGTTTAATTTTTCAGTTCCTCACAGTGACACAGGTGCTTCTACTTCAAATAAAGTTTGAATGAATTTCCATTTGCATTGGTACAAAAACATTCTTGCATGGCTCTCTCTGTCACGTCAAAACAAGAGAAACAAAAACATAGGTGTGGTAAAATAATTTACAACTTTTAATTAATATCTTATATCTCTATGTATAATGATTGTACATGATGGATTATGAAGTGTTCCATTATGAAGAGAATGCGCCTTTGTTATATGTATTCAAGTGAGCATGTGCTCTTTGCCTTGTGGTTGTTCTACTGCACTGATTTGCCTCTGCTTTCTAGTGCAGTTATCCCATTGCCTGAGGTTAAGTGAATATATGAGAGCATATATACAGAAAATACATTTACGCAAAATACATTTGTATACATTTTGAATTAATAAACTATGTCAATTAAAAATGCCATCATTATTTCCAGTGACCTAAAATAAATAAATGCATACCATGCAAGGGGATATTATACACAATGTAGTAATTATATGGAAAGAAGGATGATCCAAATGCTCCTTTTTATTATGTAAATCATGAGTCTTTATGGAGAACTGTAAATCTATATCCGTGTAGAGCATATGGGTTTTAGAACTCATCTCCTAATTTCAAAATTTAGGTCTCAATAGCACGAATAAATTTCTGTTCTGGAGCTTTGAATGTTTTTGAATGTCAAATGGCATTACACGGAAAAACAACTAACATACACACATACACACCTCTGTAAGTATGATAAATCAGTAACTCATACTGAAATTTACATGAAGTCATTTTCTACTGTTGAATCACATAGGAGAAAATGGGAGCATCTCCACAGTTCAGTGGTAACAACGCATCCATTCAAACATGTCAGACTTTAAAAAGATTGTTGTTGTGTTGTTGATCTAGTAATTGTTTAAACCCATAACTTTACCTGCCAAAGCAATGTGCTTTGTGAATTTAACCCTAACCACTGAAGTTTAGCATGTCAGTCAATGCTTGAACAATGTGATATCCCCAAGGCTCACTAGAGGGCGCTACTGCATCATTTTTCTTTCACTTGCCACATTTGCTTTCAATGTTTGCTGAATGCAAATGGATCCCTCTTGTGGTTGAAAATTTAAATCCACAGCAGGTTGCAGGGAGAAGGGTCTCATTGTTTTATATGAACTCAACACTAAATATTTGAAATCAGACATTTAAACAAAACTTTAAAACTTTTTTCCTTCTAAGACAGATCCCCTGTAAGAAGTGTGTTGAAACTTCTTTTTGCCTTTTCTGTTCTACATTTGTTTAGTATGATTTTGCATCTTGTGGGTAAATTCTTTGATGCAGGGTTTCTAATTATACTATACAGCCTTTGTTTTTAGCAACTATTTAAAATATTATACAGTTTTCATTAACAATCGATCGGATGACTGTAAGTAATATAATAGGTGCTCTTGTAGTGTCAAAACCACAAGTAGTACTACTGAAATTTAGGGCTCTTTTAGCTTTTTATTTTGACTTCACAACTCCACTCTCATCAACTATATTTGCAGTAGCAACAGCAGCATTCAGCTGTATTACGCTATAAGTGGGTTAAATTAGTTACAAACACCCTGTATGCATCAAGTATCAAACTAAACTAAATTATGGTTCTAGTTGTCCTATCTGAAGATTAATACAAAGTTCTGAATGCTTGTAAGTTTGATGTTGCTGTAAGTGCTTTCCTTTGTGGAACACAGAGACGGACACATTTGAAAGATTACAATTTGTTCTTATTAAATTCTTTTAAAAACTAAAAAAAAAGTTGTGCGTTATTCCTGTCTCCATTTCAAAAGTGAAAATTGAGGAGAAAATGGTTCTTAAAAAAAGAAAGTACAATGCGACAGTGACAATGTAGACAAGCAGAAGTGAGTGTGTTTTTGGACCAAAAGAGGAAGCTAATGTTGTCATGTTGTTGTTGGTATTTAAACAAGGTTGTAGTGCAAACAAAGGACAAAAAGTTGAAGAGGCACAGCAAAGTGCAATATGACCTTAAACATCTACAGGAATGTAGCAGTCAATGGATGGAGGTTTTAATGACCCTAAAGG
>JAQNCA010000024.1:24995394-25008921 GCA_029783725.1 Acanthurus tractus | reverse complement strand
TCCTTGTGGTTCAGTTGAACAACAGACTCTCCTGTTGTTCAAAAAACACAGAGATGTGTTTCTCATTTTAAAGGAGAGTTAAGCAGCAAATCAATACTGGCATTACTCATGTATAAACATATAAATACACACTGGTGTGAGATATCTAAGTAAACATATTCAAGCGCTACACAGAACATTATATGTAATTTGTGAGTTGTAGTTACTTTGCAGACTACGAATGTGACTAAAAAACATATGCTTATATTATAGTATATACATTGCATATTCAGCCACACAAGCAGCCTCATGAATATTTTGATAATATTTTTGAGAATATTTTGGTTAAAGACTGATCAAATGACTTCTGGTCTGTGAAAAGATTCAAAGTGAAGAGGTCACCTTGAAATGCCATGTGGCTAGGCAGCATTTTTTTTAGCCCACTGAGCTTTATAATGTCTTTCAGCTCACTGCTCTAGGTTTCCAGCCAATAACTTTACTGTTAGGGTTCAATCTCATGTCGTGTCGTTTTCGGTCATGGACAGCTGTTCCCATCAAAAAAGCTTAAAAAGGGATGACTTACCCAATTACGTAAAGGTTAAACAAATAATGTCATTACATTTGTGGAACAGCAGCCAGTCATATTTGCTTTTAAAAACTGCCCTTGGTAAAATAAACAGATAGCTTTTCCTCTCAGCAACAACTTAATATTTCATGTCTTGCAGAAACTGTGAGAATTAACATGAAAGATATGGTTACAAAAGCTATGTATGTGGAGACCACACACAGTAAAAAAACAACACAAAACATAGAGTTTGTAAAATAAACTTTAAAATTCACCAGAACTATATGTGAAAAAGGAAACATTACTCCTTATATTAATTTCTGAGCATCAATAACTTTGTAAAATTGAGTGTTATGAGTTTTATTTCTACATCAATATATTTTGGTTTCTCTTATGATTAGAGAATGTGGCCAAACCAAGTGCAAAAGTGGCAAACTGTCCAATTGCCTCAGCCTATCAGAGCACCCAGAGTTGCTGACATGCATGCTTTACATTTAACAAGAACATGAGGGGTGTTTGTCTTTGTGCTTTTGCTGCAAAGAAAATGGGAAGCTTACACTGAGACATTAAAGTGTTATGGTACATACTGGTTTAACAAATCGTTTGTATAAGCACACATACAATCTGTTGTCCTTTATGAAATATTGACACAATTTAGCTAATGCAAAGTAAACACACACCTATAGAGTACTGCTATAATTTCCTGAGCCCCTTACGTACAATGTCTGTGGAAAAACATGGCATTAGCAACTTCAACTTATTAGTCAACTATGTGATTAAATGACAACCATATCATTTTACTTAAGTTTCAATGTCAGGGATGCAGGATTTATAGAACGGAGCTTAGGATGAATATATGCCTTAAAATTTTTGCCTTAGTCAGAGGAGCTTGTTGCCAGGAGACTGAATCAACTGTAGATCCTAAATCACACTTTGCAGCCATCTGCATAAAATCTGACAAATCGAGACTGGTTACTGGTGTATCACAGCATTTTAAAAAGGGTATCATTGAATTTAATTCTAAAATGAGATATCCATTTTTTTTTTTTAATTCCTCTCTTAAAATGAATTTGGTTTTATTGAAACATGAATTACCTTTGAGTACTACTGGACTTGTAGCAGTGGTTAGGGTCAGTGTAGTTACAGGATGGACAGAAAGAGCCGGCTGCATGGCTGCATGGCTGCATGGCTGCATGGACAATGCTCATAGAATGGCCTGAAGCTGTACAAAGTCTGTTTATCTAAGTGGGTGTCACTTTGGCTAGGTAATTAACACAGTAAGATCCAATAACCGGGAGCATTCTTATGGATATTGACTGCCTTACTCAATTTAGCTATGATCAAGGAAGATCTTACAGCTGGGATCATACGGTGTGAATGCTGTCTTGACTTACCTTTGAGTTCTGACAGTACTTGTGGTTTTATAAAAATGTTAATTAGCTTCCTTGATCTTTTTATCTTTTTACCACGGCCATGGAATGCATGTTAGAGCTTGGCCTTTTGTAAGAGGAAACTACCAGTAAAATGTGAAGTGTCACATTAGGTCTTTACACCACCATCGTAATTGAGAAATGTTTTGTTTATTCTCTGATTTAGGTGAACCAGCACCATAACTTTTTTTTCCAACCAGCACATCATATGATAAACACATTGCGACTTTTCTGTTTGTATTTTCGGTTGCTTTTTCTTTTTTTTACCGGGGTGTAAGCAGACCTGTAAGTAAAAACAACGTGACTCGCAGTATAAGTGTCACTAATCGTTTAGACTTTGCCCTGTTCCATTTGCAAACACAAAAACACCATCATTTCCAAAGACCACCTGTCCCCATAGTTGCGTCACTTCAAATATCACATACCCCATAGTCCAAAGTGAGATAATAAATTGTAAAAAACCAAAGTTAAAACACAGGTCATATATTTTATAGAAAATGTCGTTTTCCCATATTTGGGTATATAAAAGGAATACCACATGTTGTGGATACAATATGTTTTCAATTCTGGTCAGACAAAAACAACAAATTCTATCCGTTTAAGAGATGTGGATGCTTAAAAGTCATGCTTTCCACACAGTTTTCAGTCATCCCAGTGTGTTATTACTCAGGGCTGATGTGTCGGCACGCCAGCAGTTTTCACTTCCAGGTGCAGTCTGCTGCGGTCCAGTCACATTTCAACACGAACTGCTTTCGGCCTGATAAATGCGCATGCGCAGTACTGCTGACCCCTCCGGTTCCTGCGTGCACTGCCACGTTAGTAGCGGTACACACAAAATACCAGCTACTCTCCCAATCTTAAACAAGAAAAAAAACTAAAAAATACCAAAACAAGGAGCAATTTCCCAGCTAAAACCTTGCCGACGGTGTCTATATCTCTTGTCTCTCTGTTAGGAAGAATACTCGACGGCGACTAACATTATGCTGAAGTTTTTGCTCGTCTGCACACTGGCTGTTGCCAGCCGGGCTGAGATCGCTGAGGAAGAAGATGTCCTGGTGCTCAAAAAAAGTAACTTCGACGAGGCTCTCGCAGCCCATCCTAACCTCCTGGTTGAATTCTGTAAGTAAACCTTGCTACATCTCCCCTTGCTAACGTTAGCTGTCCTCAGTAGTCTCTGTGAATCCCCGGCTAGCAAGCTAAATTAAGCCCGGGTTAATGTTAGCATGAAACTTTGACAAGTTGCCACTGTTGGTGGCTAACTTACCGATGTCCAAATCATTTATTGTATCACTGCATAAATCTGCTTCACCTTTGGTTGTCCCAAAGCTAACGTTGTTGTATAAATAGACGAGGCATTTCTTCCTATTCTGCGTGTTTTCTTTGTCGTTTTATTCCTGGAAAATGGCTTGCTAGCACTGAGTATCCTCGTATTAATAACGGGCTCTGACCAAGATACAGAACTTACCACCGAGTGAGCCCGTGTTGATTTACTACTAGCTGTTAACTGTATTCACATTGCGGTCTCTACTTAAAAATAACATTGTCTTGCTTAAATTAAATCTGTCTGTAGCTTCAGGTTGTTGTTTAAAATTTAGCTTACGTTAACGTCAGTGGCAGTGCATCATATTTGATTTTTTTTGTGCAATGTCACTTGAATTATCGGGGAAATGCTGTAATAACAGCCGTTAGCGTCACAACAAGTATAAATCCGACTACATATGTACTGGTAAGTAGTTTAATCGATAGAAGTAAAAGTGCGGGGTTTTTTAAAGTTTCGATTGCTTGCTGTGGTTTCATTCTGTAGGTTTCAGTTTTCAGTAAGTTGCAGAAATCGTACTGACTGCATTTCTGGTCAGGGTTTTGATGCGCTTTGTTTTTCTTTAACATAGGATTAGCATCAGTTTACGTGTCATGTCACACGGTATTATAAGAAGACGCTTCTTCGCAGCTTGCGGGCCCATCCCGCTACACTTTTGTTGTCTGTTTGTTGACCTGCTCACATATTGAATGATAAACCCGTGGACCAGTCAGAGGTGCCTGTGGGGTAGTCCTCTCCAATGAGCTCGGGATGGGAGGGGAGAAGGATTTATTTGCGCACATAGCTCTCTGCTGGGCGGGATCTTTGTTAAGAAGTGGAGCTAGGTTGACGTGTACTTAACAAAAGTTCATCTGTGCGTTCGACTATCCTGGAACCAGGAAGTTTGGTTTTGTCAGGAATTTACAGTGATGCAGTGCAGTTAATTTTATTTGACGTGTCGTTCCTGATAAGGCTAATTATCTGTTGAAAGTATGTGTTCAGACTTTGACTTGTACAGCTGGGCACACTGGCTCGCAGTTCAACGTCTGACACAGCTGTGGAAACTAAATGATCTCACATTTTATGGCAGTCTGCTCTTGCCACTAGGATAACGTTATGTATCCCCAATCCACATAGGAGTTTTTGTTAAAAGTATTCATTCAAAAAATTGCAAACTAACTTAATCATGTTGTCTTAGAAATAATGATACAGTACATTAGCTTAGTTATTTAAATCCTAAGTAATTTTGTTAGTCATGTGTGATCGCATTATTATAAGATGGTGCATATACTTTTTAGCCTATGAAGTGTTTGAACATGGAGTACAATGCCAATCCCAGGACCCAAGCTAAAATCCCTAATTTATTAAATTTTGTTTTCTGATCAAGTCAGAAGTCTGTTAAAATATCAGTTACCAATAAATACACTGGATAAAAGTAGCTAACCCTCAAATCTTAGTTGAAAAAGAGTGAATCTTTGGTGATGGATCAGTTATTTGTTGAAATGCTTTGCAGTCACTTTCATGGACTGATAGATTGATTAATTACTTGGAAATATACATATACCACTACATTCTGCAGTGATTTGTACCCACAGGACAGTGTCTTGGTTGAAAGTGAAACAAGCATTCAAGCAGTTGTCAAGTGGTTTTCATTGGATAATTATCAGAAAACTAATTCAGTTTGATGCTAAAAAAAATACTTTAGGCATATTTTTTTCCACCTGAAAGATCCATCTAAAAGAGTCCATCTGGTTAGTAAAAAAACTGATAAAAATTCTCCCATCACTCTTCCAGATGCTCCATGGTGCGGGCACTGCAAGGCCCTGGCTCCAGAGTATGCAAAGGCTGCTAGCATCCTGAAAGCTGAGGGTTCAGAGGTCCGCCTGGGTAAGGTGGATGCCACAGAGGAGACTGAACTGGCCCAGGAGTTTGGCGTACGGGGATACCCCACCATCAAGTTCTTCAAAGGTGGAGAGAAGGGGTCACCAAAAGAGTACTCTGGTGAGCATTGCCTTGATATTATTATTATTATTTTAATCCTACAGACATGCTTGCATGAGGTAGAGATAAGTTAAATGCTGGAGACAGTTGTGAGAAATTAGATCAATTTCTACACCACAGACTGTCTATTCATTGAATATTTTTTTACCCATGTTATAATGTTCTTATTCTTCTAACCTTCATCATATAGTTGTTCTCTTACATCATGCAACTTGGTTTTTCTCTACCATGTGCACCATAATAAATGGGAGTTTTTTTGGAAAACATAATGTTATCTTGAATCACTCCTGTCATAGTAAAGTAGGTGAATATTGTTTAATAATATATTGAGATGCAAAAAGAATCAGACCTGACAATCATAAGCAAACCCAAGTGATTTTTTCATCCTGGTAATATGATCAGTAACATGAACAGTATGTCAGCCAATCAGCTTTCAGCAACATGACTAAGGCAAAATGTGGGTTGGCCCTTTCCTGCACGTTCCCCTCATGCTCTGAGCCGGCAGAGATGTGCAGATCCTCACGTCGCCTCCTTTCTGCAGGCCTGTGGCAGACTAGATTTGGAAAGGGTGGAGAGAGTGGGTTTTAGAAATTACTACTGTTACTACTTGAGACCAGCCTCTAGAAACACCCTGCTCCTACACTTGGCCTGGAACTGCATAATGCAGCACCCAAACTACGTGCTGTATCGCTTCATCAACATGTGTTTCTCTGTGAAATTGCTCCTGTGTTGCATCACTGTTCCAGCCTGACAGCCAGGCCCGCCTTAAGTCCAGTAAAATTTAAGACTTTCAGTCTTTCCAAAGAAAGGTAAACATATTTTTTGCAGCCCCGCAGAGTTGATATAATAGTTGTTTTTGTTTTTGTTTTTTAAGTTTTGTTATAATCTTATCATAAAACGACATGCTTCTTGGATTTGAAAGAGAATAGATAAGTCACTTCTGCATTGTCGTCTGAAGTTGTATGAGCTGTTTGCAGCAGGTTTCAGAAATGCAGAAGTGGCCTTTTTTACTTTCCACATATTTTAGCTTTTGAAAATCAATGACATGATACTTTTTAAAAACCACAAAATTTTTCAAGGGTGTCTCTGTACCTTGCAGAGGCACCTAAACCCATTTATGTTGAAGTTAGGTATATCTCCAACTGTCTGAGAATGATGTGCCTTTGTCTCTTTTTTTAAATATCAAGAAAAAGGTTTCCTGCTGTCTTACATGTAGCATGGTTGATAGTTGATCATTGCTGGTATTTATTTAAATTGCATAAATGTAACTTTTGATGAGTTTCAAAATGTCTGTTACAGAAACACTTGGGTAATTGTGATTTGTTGTCTTGCAGCTGGCAGACAGGCAGACGACATTGTCAACTGGCTGAAGAAGCGCACAGGCCCAGCCGTCGCCACCCTCGCTGGAGTCACTGAGGCAGAGTCTCTGATCGCTGACAATGAGGTGGCAGTCATCGGATTCTTTAAGGTATGATTCTCTTTCCTTTCTGGTATAAATATAACTGATTAAGATTCAAATTGAAGCCTTATTTTTACTAGATTTCCTTTTAATATGTTTTTTATTTGTGAAGTCGTGTGCATGTGCACATTTCCCATGCGCATTCAGTGTTTTAAACTCTCCATGTCTCAATGCATGCCCCCTCTGAGCACAAAAATATTTTTTTCTAGTAGCACCTTAATTACTGTGCTTTGACACTGTTCTTAATCTCATTAAAAGTTAATTTTAGACAGAGGGGATCACATGTGCAGTGTTTAATCTTAAGGAGATTTTTTTTTTTATGTACCTGTAGGATGTTAACTCCAATGATGCTAAGGTCTTCGAAAAGGCAGCTGAAGCCACAGATGACATTCCCTTTGCCATCACCTCTGATGACGCTGTTTACTCCAAATTTGAGGTGTCCAAGGACAGCGTTGTTCTCTTCAAGAAGGTGACTCGACTTTGTTCGGTTTATTTCCTCATTGTTCCATTATAATTCATTTAGATGACAGGTGACACATAAAGTGCTTAGAGCTAACAGATATTGCATTTATGTATATTAATAATATAATATTTAAGTTTAGGGGTTGACCAGTCAAAGAAAGAATTAGTTTTTTCATGTGACCCTTGGGTCTTTGCACTCTCTGAATTCAATGCACTTATGCACCACTGTCTAAAATATGGTAAGCTAGACATACGTTTGTTTTGGCTGACTTATTTTCAAAAAGTATCAAGCAAGTTCAGCTACACAAGTAACATTACTTAGCAAACCAATTCATATTACTGACTAGTCCAACAGTATGACCTCTACCTCAGTGTATTTCTCACAACCTTTTGTGAAAGCTCCCACCGACAACTGAGGACCAGTCAGAGATTTACTCTTGTCCAGCCTCGCTTAGTCATTTCTTTTTCTCGTCCTGGTTTCTTCTGTCAACACTCTCCTCTGTCTCCTCCCTTCTGTTGTGATGACTGCAGAAGCTTCAGAATCTAGTTCAGTCAGCTGCTTAGCGGTTCCTGTGCCCACCCCCCAGCATTCCCAGCTGGATTAACTAAATTACTGTCTTGTTTTTTCCTGCTTCAAACAATTGTCATTATAATGTCAGCCTTCAGAAATGGCCTGTTAGTGGACCTCTAATTCCAGCTTATGGAAAAATGTGATTGCAGGAGATGCCATCAGATACAGATTCTACACCTGTAAATTGGGTGATTTGTGTATTTCAATTACCTGCTCACTTTCCCAGGTTTAATCAAAATGAATTATAAATGGTAATAGTAAAAGTGACCTTGCCTCTGCTTGTGAACCCCACTTTCATATATGTAAGTGTTCACAGACAAGATGCTAAAGACACCCTGGTGTCTGATCTACACCTTGGTAACATGATGCTGTCGACCTCACAGTATCCGCTGTCGGTTGCTAATCTCAGCTCGTCTGAGGTACAACTGCCTATGGGCCTGTAGCTCGACCCAGGCCAAAAGGCAGTTATATGTTAACCTCAGCATGTTGAACTGATCATGATGAGTGGTAAAAACCTGTATTAGGTAATGGTGCGTCTCTCAAGTAGCCCCATTGGCCATGAGCAGAGGGATAAATGAATAGCAGCTGTATGCTCTCAGTTTGGGCCGTACATGCCAGCGGTCCTTCTTCCAAAGTGCTGTAGCTCACTGAAGTAAACTCAGGACAGGATCTTCTCGCAGAGTTCATGCCTTGTGGCCCAACCATCTTGTCTAGACTAACAACCGTCCTTGCATGAAAGGTCAAGTCATTCAGCTGCTTATCAGCAAATCCATATCTCACTCAGCATGCAGATTTGTCAAGTTAGATCAAGGTCCAGTACATTTGTCAATGAAAGTATGAAGCAAGCAAGTTATGTGAGAGTATTTTGATTAATTTAACTCATTAAATTCTGAAATTCCTCAGTACACACATCAGATATCCTTTAATCCTACAGCAATTATATGCATCTCCTTTGCCTCTATGTGCTTAGGATGCTCGAAAAGAAGTGCTTGATCAAATTTGGCCAAATCTCTTATGTTCTTGTAAGAAGCTCAGAGGTCTGCAGCTCATAACCATGCTTCCTAAATGCAAGTGATGATTACTGGAATACAATAAATGAGAAATGTTGAGATAATGTGACAATATAAAAAACTTTTACAATTGAATCGGCATTTCCCTTTGACTTTGAACAGAGTTGCAACTCCAATCTGACCTGCAACTTCCTGTTTTGGGTCACTGTCACTAATATCAGCCTTCTTTTATGGCTGCATCAGGCAGCTTCTCTCTGTAATTAAAAAAAAAAAAAAAAGCTCAAGGCCCACCGTGCACTGCTCAGTGCCAACAGTAGAGGTAATGTCGCTCTGCATCTACTAAATATATATATAGTTCACTGTGTTATATCATGTCCTGGCGTTAACTTATAAAGGATTATATGTCAGTGTCATAGGATTTTTTTAATGCAATCTGAATCTTTGAAAGTAAAATGAGAAATGGGAATTTTGCGTTTTGCCTTTTAGTTTATTTTTGTAAGTCATAACTGTCAGTTTTTGTTGTCATTGTTTTCAAGCGTTAAACAGTCTCCATTTTTCCAAAAAAAATACTTTGTACTTTTGGAGTCATGGATTTTCTTTCAATTTGGCACATAGACCGAACCTCAGTCCCCCCTGTTGCCCACTTCTTGTTGGTAACTCTACCCTGACACAAACACCGCTGTCATGTGGGCTTGTTGCCTACAGTTAGGCAAACCCTTTCCAAGCAGTCTATAATAAACAGCTGGGGTCTTTCACTTGTTTATTGCAACGCCAGTTGAAGTGTTACAGCCACGGTCAGTGGCTGTGAGGCTGGCAACAAGCCTGCAGCCAAATGGCTCTTTTCCTGTTGTGTGCCAGTAAAGGCTGCTTGGCTAAGTTTCACCACTGCTATTCTTTACACTTAATAAAAATCCAGTTGCCCTGCTGGCTGCTCAGTTTGGCAGATTTTACTGGGGGATTTTAAACTTTGTCTGGTAAATCTATGTTTGGTGTTCACAGGCAGACTATCTAAATGTTTCCATTTTTACTTTACAGTTTGATGAGTATCGCAACACCTTTGATGGAGAGTTGACCAAAGAGAACCTCCTGGCTTTTGTCAAGGCCAACCAGCTGCCTCTGGTCATCGAGTTCACAGAGCAGGTAATGACTGGGGCCCATGCAAACCAACCTGACCTTGTCCCTTTTCCCCACTTCTATACACAGCAAGAACCAGGAAACCATTAAAATCTAAGATTGATTTCATAATAACATTTTTTTTATTTCTCTTTACTTCAGACCGCCCCCAAAATCTTCGGTGGAGACATCAAGTCCCACATCCTCATGTTTTTGCCCAAGACTGCTTCAGACTTCCAGGACAAAATGGATCAGTTTAAGGAAGCTGCAGCAGGATTCAAGGGTCAGGTAGGTGAACTGTTGGAAAACACCCGATGTCATAGAATGCCCTTTTTCTGTCAGAAGAAAATCTAAGATCGACCTCTTCCATTTTGCTTTCCAGATCCTTTTCATATTTATCGACAGCGATGTGGACGACAACCAGCGCATCCTGGAATTCTTCGGCCTGAAGAAGGAGGAGTGCCCGGCCATCCGCCTCATCACCTTGGAAGATGAGATGACAAAGTACAAGCCTGAGACTGACGTCATCACAGCAGCAAGCATCACAAAATTCTGCACACTGTTCACTGAGGGCAAACTCAAGGTGAGGGAGAGAGGAATTGGTCAGTTATTGCAGCAATGTGTCTTATAGACCTACAACTACACTAACACATTGATTTGAGGATTTGATTGATCAGTTAGATTTGGGCTTGGAAGTCTGTGTGTTGAGCGAACGGAGGAAACTTTTACAAATCACTGATAAGTTTCTTTGGATGCCCACAAGCAATTAAATCCTAAATCCTGTTAATGTACTCTGTGCTGAAAGAATGCTGTAAAGTTACACAGTAATTGCTGAAGTGTTTTTCTGTATTCCCTTTCTTCTCCTAAAGCCCCACCTCATGAGTCAAGACATCCCTGCAGACTGGGACAAAAACCCTGTCAAGGTTTTAGTTGGCAAGAACTTCGAGGAGGTCGCCTTTGATTCTTCTAAGAACGTCTTTGTTGAATTCTGTAAGAGCCTCCTCTTGTCAACAGAGGTTTCCTTATTAACGGCATTGATTCATTTTCTTTTTAAGTTGTATAAGAGCTCATATTTTTAAAAGGGTAATTTCTTATTCTAAAAGCTCAGCTGCTTATAGGTGAGAGAGCTGTTAAAGTATTAGCTTCAGTGTTTGAAACGGTAATCTTACTCTTCCTCACTTTGCTCATGTTAAGCCCCTTGCAAATACTTAAGAGCTGATGCTGGGGGCTCAGTCATGCCCTCTCAGCCCACTCGCTGCAAATTAGTCTGTTACCAGACACTAACATTGACAAGATCCTGTTAAATATAGCCAAAGGATTATTTTTATAGCGGTCTCCTCTATTTTTGGAGGAATTTTCCATCACTAACTCTTAAATACAGCTTATGGTCTACCATGCATAGCAGGGTAGTCCTGTATTTCCTGAACATTAGAGCCAGGGGTTTCCTGCCTGGTCAAAGCGGAGCAAGGCCATGAAACTCAGGCTACATGTGCTGCCGCCTAAAGACATCAGATTGCACTAAAATCAGAATTCCAGGTAGCCTGTTGACAAGTGTTTGATTTTTGGAATGAATAAAAATACATGGCACGTTTTGAAGTGGGATCTTAATGAGCTTAAAGCCAATCCAGTGACAGTCTTTGTCTGTGATAATACAACAATAAACTCCCCTCTTTCCCAGATGCACCTTGGTGTGGACACTGCAAACAGCTGGCTCCTATCTGGGAGAAGCTGGGAGAGAAGTACAAGGACAGCGCTGATGTTATTGTGGCTAAAATGGACTCCACAGCCAATGAGATCGAAGCAGTCAAAGTTCACAGTTTCCCCACTCTAAAATTCTTCCCTGCAGGAGATGAGCGCCAGGTGAGTGTTTCCAGCTTTCTAGACAACATTCTCTTGACTCTGTTAGATCCCCAAGCAGCGAGAGGATCTCCTTTAAACATCTCCCTTTGGTTTGACTTTCCACGTGAATAATTGGGTCCATCTTCTTATTTATCACATGCCACTGTAGTTGTGAGTTATCATGATCTGAATGGCTACTCGGGTCCAAAATCTTTGCCATGCTGGCCTCCAAAGTATCATTAGTGCCTCTTGATTTAGTAGTGTGAACCATGTGCAGAAACCTGAGCTTGCTGGCCTTGTAAGTTTCTGTGTTATTGGTGTTTGGTTCCTATTGATTCCTGCTTGATGACTTCACTCACATTAATGCATTTTGTGCAGTCTGCACCTGCCTCTGTCCACAGCACTCCTTTATTGACAAGGCCTTCACGTGCAGCCTTTAGTTAGCAATCTCTAATAAGTGTTATTTACCAGGGTCAACCCAGAGTAATTCTAAGGATTAGCCCATGACCCTGCTTAGACAAAGCATGTAGAAGTCCCAGGAGAGGGCTAAGAAAGGATGGATGGATTCAGCAGCAGTTGTGTTTGGACTTTATAGTGGCTGACAGGGTAATAAAGATTCTCTCATGTGGAATTACCTGTCACTCTGATTTTCACATCTCTGTCATAATGACACATAGCCTAGTAAATAGCATTTATTTTTAAAAGACAACTCAAATACACTTATACAGTGCACACTAAGAGTCCATGCAATTATGCTGGCATGGATAGAGAAGCAGATCAGGGCTGCACTAAAAGCAACTATAGCCACTGAGACAGATGGGCCTCAGTGTTCAAATCTGTCAGTTGATAGACAGCCTTGATTTAGTCATCAGTGTTGAAAAAAATCTGTTTTTGGTGGAAAGTATTCGATTAATGCAACCCTTTGTTGCAGTGGCAGCATTGAGTAGCTATGCAGCAAGTCATCTGATCAAATTAAATAAATAAAAAAAAACCAAATTGTTTGCTTTTCAGATGTCCTTTGATTGTCCTTTTAATGTGTAACCTTATTTTAGAAATCATCCATCTGGCTTGTTGCTGGGCTCATGTGTCACCTCTGGATTACTCACTGGCACCATTCAAAAACAGAGTGCAAAAGTTTATTGACTGCTTTTCAATGGCACAGCCAGGGGTCAATGACTCAGGGTTTTTTGTTTTAAGTATTTAGGTATTTATTTATATATTTAAACATGTTTTATACTTAAGAGTTTAGAGTACTGAAGAGGGGGATCTTTAAATGATAATCACCTGTATTGTCTGATTAACAGGTGATTGATTACAATGGAGAGAGAACGCTCGACGGCTTCACCAAGTTCCTGGAGAGCGGTGGTAAGGAGGGCGGAGCCCCTGCAGGGGATGACGAGGACGAGCTGGATGCAGATGTAAGATCATCACAACTGAGAACTACATTTTGACATAAAATTTTTTTTGCAGTCACACACAAAGACACACACAATTATCTGAATTGTAACTGTGAGAAAAAAGGAATTCACATAAGAGTTGAGATCTGTATCTCATTCAGTGCAGAACTGCGGAAAAAAACTTTTTTTTATGTGTAAGTTAAAAACATGATAGTGATGGAGTTAAAAAGGCAGAGGCAAGCACGCTCTCACACTCACACTCACACTCACACACTCATACTCACACTCACACACACTCACATTCACACTCACACTCACACTCACACTCACACACACTCACATTCACACTCACACTCACACACTCTTGTGAGTGTTTATATTCAGTATAACTTTGTTTTGTTTAT
>JAQNCA010000024.1:24964394-24982375 GCA_029783725.1 Acanthurus tractus | reverse complement strand
TTCTGGGAAATGCTCTCAACTGTTGGGTCTTTATAAATTGAATTATAGAGTGGTCCAGACCTACTCTATATGTAAAGGGATGAGTTAGGCCCCTTTACAGTTTCTATCCATTTTTACTGATAACTGATTTACTGTTTATTCAGTGAGGGACCCCTGGCTGGCCTGCTGTCATGCTTTTAACTCGCCCCCTAGCAAAGAAAGCTGAGTGTCTCTACTATACCGCTACGACTGGAGAGATACTCACAGTCTGGGCAGCAGCCATTGAAGGGCATCCTGCAGATCCCACAGTTTTCATCATTAGCCACCCACAACCAGGAGGCCACTCCATTCCACTGCCGGATCTTCACCTTCATCCTCCGTGTCTGACAAGAGCAGAAACACTCATCAACAGACTCCCGTGAACCAAGGCAGCCAACGTTAGCATGTGAGCTAACGTTGGAAGATAACTTCTGAAGCTGGCTGTTATCAGTTGTATATCATAAGACCTTAAACAACTTACTCGGCAGCGTCCAATTTGCCCTTCAGACGGCCAACACAAGGACAGCTGGGATGTTTCTTTGCAAACTAGAAATCATGTTACAGTCAGCTTGAGAATAGGCTAATGTTGTATTAACCCGGGGAAAACTTCCCTCTTCTTCTTCTACTCAAAAACGCTACCCCCTCCTTCTTCTTCTCCCTCTGCTCCTCCTCCCTCTGCTTAAGCTTCTTTTTTACTTTTCTTCTTCTTCTTCTTCTTCTTCTTCTTCTTCTTCTTCTTCTTCTTCTTCTTCTTCACCACTGGTGAATTGACGGGCTGGCGGGCTGGTACCACGAAGTGTGGATCGCTGTTATTTAGATAGAAGGCTAAACGCTGCCCTCCACCGTCCGTTTCATTAATAGCTGGTGAGCCTAAAAAAAACTGAAATCCCTTTTCAAACTGAAATGACCTGTTTTTTAAATTTCTTTTATGAATTAAAGCCGACCTGAGGTCATTGTTTTCGGTTGTTTAGATGAGTGTCGGCGCAGTCAAACCCTGAACCTTTTTTCAAGGGTATTTTTTAATGTTTGAAAGATTCTGTTAAGTGATTAATTCTTCATAGTTGTTCTGTATAATTTAACTAGAAGAAACAAGTCGTTAACACTGATCACAGAGAATTTTTCCATTAAAACTTCAAAAGAGCATATTCAATCATTACCAATTCTCTAGTTTAAAAAGGAGATTGTGTCAATTACTGTTTAGGAGAGGAACAGTCTTTTCCTGTAGCATTCACATGAGCATTTCTCTTGGCCATATGTAAAAAATACAGTCTAACCTTTCAGAATTAATTAATTCGCATCAAAAGACATAAGCCAATTGTCGTCAGTATTAAAACCTCATCCGTCTTATTTTTTACATTAAATACGTACGGAAAGTCATTAAAACAAGCGCTGAAATAGTACAGCAGTTGATTACACAGTACTGGTTAATCTTAAGGAAGAAAAAGATAGGCATTTTTTACTGCAAGGTTAATATAATATTCCTAATGATAAACATTTGCCATGTAAATCAACACATTGATTTGTTTGCTTCTTTCAAGCCATTATGATCATTAACTTTTCACTAGGTGCTGCTGTTGACTATCGTGACACCAGATTTTGAAATTGTATGTCTCTCTTCGATGCCCTTATTTGGGGTCTCTAGGCAACCATCAAAATATTTAACACTCTCGTATTAACACACCTTTCAGGCTCTAGTGTTGCTGACATTCAAGTATGCCAAAGAGATGCAGTGTAATAAAAAAAAAAAACGCTCGTGCACAAAATCTTATGGGCTACAAAATTTCTGCAGCATCTCCAGCATCAAATCACTTGGCTAAATAAAAAGATGCCCGGTTGCCCAGTTTTTACCATTCTAACAAAATAACATACAAAATCTCAACATTTCTCAATACAAACATCCTCGTTTCTGTATGTAAAGATTGACTTTTTTTGGATTCTTATCATTTTTGCCATTTGTTTTCTTCAATCCCATATTTTAATTCTGGTCACCTAGGTCTAGTATGATTATCTTTAAAATAGTCGGTTATCTTTTATTGTTGTTGTTTTGTTTATTTTTCAATACTTTTAAGCTGTAAAAAAAATCCCTTTGTGGGGTTGTAAAAGTTCTTACTAAAGCAACGACATTTTTTAAAATTTGAAATAGATGAAGTGAGTGTATCATTGGTTTTAAAGCCTAAGTGCGAACAGTGACTACAGCAACTACCTTTGACTGATATTTTATCGCTGTTTACTACTGTTTATTTATTTTTTTTCTCCAAACGCATCATTTGTTTCCCTTAACGTATACTTTGACTATTGTCGTTCAGGTATTTGTCAATAAAGTTTGAAAGGGGAAAAGGGAAGAAGAAGAAGAAAGGGGCGGGACTTCTGAGTTATCGTCACTTCTGCGAACTCCACATTTTCCGCGAGATTCAACATCGCGCCACCGGCGGTTGAAAAGGGCATAAATAACGTCTAGACGCTGAAAGTTCTTTGTTGCGTTAGCCACGAGCTCAAGCTTCACGATGGCGGACAAGATGAACATGTCTCTGGACGACATTATCAAAATGAATAAGAAAGGAGGCAGCGGCCGCCGAGGAGAGTCGTCGAGGCCGGGAGGAAGTTCAGGTCGGACCGGTGGATCGTCGAGGCCGGCACGGAGTCGACTAAATAACTTCAACCGTGAGAGGAACAACAGATCCACACCATATACAAGGGTACGAAAAACAAGCTTATGTTGTTCAGCCAAATTGAAGCGAAAGTAACAGCGAAATCCAAGTGAAAGAAACGCGAGGAAGTGATTATTGTTTAGTCGTACCGTTCGTGGTAAGCGTTGAGTGACAATGGACTTCCCCTAGCGTAATCGTTAGTGTGGTTAGCGAGAAAAAAAATCCGGATTCACCTTATATTTTCCGTGCTCCACCACTTAGAATGTTTTTTTGTTCAAGATGGCTGCTTCTTGTCTGTAAGTTTTCATTAAGATATCGAGTTTTGGGGTTTTCAGGTGATGAGGATCACCTAAAGGTCCGCTGCTGCCCTTTAATGTATATAATCATGGAGCTTTTGTTTTCCTACGAATAAAATATCGTTTATTTAACATGACAGGTCCAGATAAAAAACCGCAAAAGTTTTTTAAAAAAGGCCTGTTTTCTACTATTGAGTCTGAATTCAAGTTGATTGGATTGCAATTGTACATGCACTTTAGTTTGAAACGTCTTCTGGCACCATTTTTATAGTACAGGGAAATATTTCGACTTTTTTTAAGATGCACTCTGTCCCCACTTGGATGTTCCTTGGTATCAGCACCTCATCCTCAGTCTGTTGTGTATACTACTTATCAGTAATCCATCCTTTGTCAGTTTCTGCAGGACCACATAAACATGAGGGAATACAATTTTTTCTTGTTTTTTTTTTTTTCCACAGCCAAGAGAGTTACCAGACAAATGGCAGCATGACATGTTTGAGGAGCATGCTGGTGGATACA
The DNA here is from genome assembly GCA_029783725.1 of Acanthurus tractus. Classification (NCBI taxonomy): domain Eukaryota; kingdom Metazoa; phylum Chordata; class Actinopteri; order Acanthuriformes; family Acanthuridae; genus Acanthurus; species Acanthurus tractus. Next base: position 24,978,894 of record JAQNCA010000024.1, on the reverse strand, counting down.
GGGGAACTAGTTCAGGAGGAGAAAGGAGTGAAGAGAGCAGTGGCAAGCTGCTGGTTTCTAATCTGGACTTTGGTGTCTCTGATTCGGATATTAAGGTATGTTACTAAACCCAATTATCTACTTGGCTTCGTTGCCCTGTTGTGAATGTTACCTCAGTTTTGTAATTTTCTTTTCAGGATTTGTTTTCAGAGTTTGGGACATTAAAGAAAGCGTCTGTACACTACGACCGGTCTGGTCGCAGTAAAGGAACTGCAGATGTTCACTTTGAAGAAAAGGCAGATGCACTCAAAGCCATTAAACACTATAATGGCGTCCCACTTGATGGTGAGTATTTGGTTCTAATACTGCAATGGCATTATTGAATGACAGGTAGCTCCTTTAAGTACTTAAAACAGTGCTTTACTTTTATTTTTTTTACTTATTTACACGTTATTCGTTCATTTTTAGGTCGACCCATGAAAATCCAGCAGGTGACCTCGGATGCTGACCCACAGAGTAGACAATCTCAACAAAGGTAAGTCATGTAAAAGAAGCCTTGCCATCTAAACGTAGAAAAAAGCTGCTGAGTTTGGACAGATGGATAGTAATGAATTATGGACAAACAACGAAAATCACATATGAACCAAGCTTGCTTTACCATAAATTACAATATATATGTACTGGTAATTCCGGTCATTGTACAGTGAATAAGGTCTTGTCTGAAAACAACTGAGGTTTTGGGTGTTTTTCCAATTCTAGCGGCGGGTTTGATCGGAGCAGACTTGGGCGAGCCAAGTTTGAAAGAAGTGAGAGGAGGCAAGGTGGCGGTTTCAGAGGTCGGGGCAGAGGAAACAGACCCCAACTTACAGCTGAGGAGCTGGATGCAGAGTTGGATGCTTACACTGCCAAGGTATGTGTTTGGGTTAAAAAAAAATCTTGATTCCATGCGTTACCCGTACTGTGAACATGAATGAAAAAACTAATTTTGTTGTTTTGAGTTTCAGATGGACACCAGTTAAAGATGCTCAGAGAAGACGCTGCTCCTGTCTTTTTTTATTTTTTAATCTGGTAAATCTAATGTGATGGATTAGATGTGATTACATGTGTATTTTGAAGCCATTTTACTGTGTTGACCCCCATATTGTCCTGATTTGATTATTTCTTAGTTTTTTTTCTTTCTGGGACAGTGTTATGTTTTGAGAATTTTTCTCCAAGACCACCAGCTCCTGTACTTCAAATGTATGGATTATTTCTATGAACCTGTAACATGATTTTTTTTTTTTTTTTTAAATATATATAAATGGTTTGAAAGACTTTAAAAATGTCAAATGTTGTAGTTGTGTCATTTGGCACTGTATACTTGATATATGAACATTTAAGAGTTTTGTACATAAATGACTGAATCATCTTTTCTAGTGTTTGCTTATATAGAAGCTTCTCTTCTTGAGACAGAAAGTGCCTTCATTCTTGGCTGTAACAGTATCTGCATTTTAAAAATGAATGAAATCTAAAGGTGAGGTAATCAAACCAGAGTTTTACCATTTTGCCCAATTGTTTTTTAATATTTGTAAATGTTGTCTTCAAAACAATATCAGTCTGGTCAGCCTTAGCTATTTTATACGGTCTGTAGTGATGCTGAAGCATATAATAATGTGTGGATAAAGCAGGGAAAGGTAGGGTTGGTTTACACAGCATCATCTACGTTTGGTTTGCCACCACGAGCCGGTGTCATAAAACCAAGCAATTTTAACAGCTCTTCGGTTGTTAGAAGATTCTGTTTATTGTAATTCTTTGTCAAAATGATTTTAATAGATTGTAGATAGATACCACTTAGACATATTTCACAGACAATAATTGGACAATAATAAATGAAAGTAAAGAACAATTGAAATCAATTTTTAGGATTAAACCGTTAAACAATTAATTAGTGCAAGTAGAGTGTGAATGGTTCACTTTAAAGTAGACGCATAATCACAAATAAAACGTGATTTATTTATTTCTTATTGCGCGCGCCACCGCAGTGCACGTCATGTGCGTGATGCGTGTTGCGCGGGCTGTGCACGGGGCGGCGCCGTTCCCTTGTTCGCCATAGTTGCGCTGGGGCTCAGAGCAAAGAACGCACTTACTGCAAAGGCACCTGGAATCACTACTGCACATCATTTAAAGGTAAGTCTTTTGCGCTTGAGAGGAGCTACTGATAAAATTTGAGGAACAGGCCTAAATGACTCGCATCTCTGAAAACGTTTTGATTCACTAGCCCACTGATATGATAACTTGTCAGGCTAATGGTAGCTGTAGGCTACGGTTAGCTTGGCTGGATTGTTTCCAGGGAATGAGCTAGCCGCTGGTCTCTCTCTCTTCAGTCCCACCCTGTATGAGATGGTCGGCGCCAAGAAAAGTTGAGTCCCATTGTTGAGCTTAAATCATTTTTAATGGCTGTCACAATTTGTGTCTTAGCCGGTAAATAGCGGTTCTCTGAATAAATACTAGTCTTCTGTGTTAAGTTACCGTGAGCTAGCTACCACAGTCATTACATGAAAGTGGCCGTTTTATACCTATAATAGCTGTGGGTAACCGCTTGACAGCAATCTTGACTTAACGCTCTTGTGTTGCACATCAAATAATTTTGTCGCATTTGAACAGCGCCACAGTCCTATCATCCCAGCTAAATGTTTCTTTCTCTTGGAAAAAAAAATGTTTTTAGTTAAACTGTGATTTTTGAACTGTGATTTATGACATAGATGTGCTATTAAAAAAATACACAATGAGGAAACAAAATACCTCTTTTGTTTACATCTTATCTGCACTTTCACTTGACCCCTATACTTGGTGCCTAGAGAGAGATAGGGGAGCTCTGATATATGGTGTCCCTGCAATTTGTTTTAGTTTAGTACTGAAATACATAGTCAGAAGAAGAGCAGACCAGCTGGAAGAAGTTAACTTCAGTATCTCAATCAGCCTCGGACTGAAGTCCTCCTCCTCTGTGTTCTGATAATTTGAAGTTTCCAGCTTCCTGTCTTGTTTGCCAGTTTGCCTACTGAAGGCTGCTCCATGTCCTCCGGCTGGGTGGGGTGGGCCTGTCAGCTGGATTCCAGTATGATTTTGATATCTCTTAATGTTGATGCTTTTCATGACAGCACATGACCTCTTGTGTTACTTTGTTCAACTTCCTCTTAATCTTATGCCTTTGAACCTATTTGAAGTGCACAAATAATGCACACATGATGCTTGATTCTGAAGCCCCTTCCCCTACAGTGACTCTCTCTTGTCATTAAAAACATCTTTGATCCAAATTTTGTCTCTTGCTGATGTCAAATCTATACAAAACAGTCGTATGCATACTGAGAACAAAGGGTTATTAAGTATAAAGAATTTGGGCTCCCTCGCTGCTGTGATGTGATGTATTGTACTGCCTGTCAGGTAATTAAGTAAAGGTTAAAAGATATTTGCAGTTACATTCTTATAGGTACCAGGGAACTTGCCTGACTAAATTGCACTGAGAAATCTGCTTGTAAACCCTTAATTAGTCACTTGTATTGGTTCCTACTTATGTAAGGGATGGAATAGTAGGACTGACTGCAAAACACTTGAGATGTTTTTGGACCCTGCTCAGACATGTTTATGACTACAGCCTAAAGCTTTTCAGTTGTCAGCTCCTTTACTACTTGCGAACATTCCTTTATTAGTTTCGACAGGTCAAAGGAGATGGAAGGGGAAAGAAGTATACTCAGAGATTTTCAGTTTAAACATAAAGGAAAAATGTGTAGTGATAATCACAACAGCCTTTTCAGATGTTGACAGGGTTGTTGTGATTATCAGCAATGGTAACTCATGACAGAAAATACTTGTTTTGGGCAGGTGATGTTGGAATTAGCTTGCAATTATGTTTTATCTGATCTGAATGTATGTCAGCAACTCATTATCATTTTATGATAATTCAGTTAATCAATTTGTGAGAAAACTGGAGGAAATTGTTTTTAGCTGATTTGGTTCAATAAACAATGTAAAACACTGAAGACAGAGAATTCTCACAATTATGAAGTTGTTTTAAATAATTAGATTCAATGAATTGGTCAAATAACATTCATTATGAAAATTGTTAATAATACTAAATAAATGGTTAAATGAGGGCTTCAGCTGTCACTTATTTCATTATCAAGTTATCTTTTAATCCGTTTTGACACAGCAAGGGTTGGGTACCCTTCAGTGTAGCTTTTTGGCTCCTTAATGCCTTAATGATATAACATATGGTCTTGTCTTTTTACACAATTAAGTGCAGATATATGAAACACTGTGCATTTAAGTTATTAAAGATAAACAACTATCAGGTGATATTGAAGAATGTAACTTAAAGGAATGGAGACAAGCCATAAAGATTAAAATGTCTATGCTGTTTAATGTAATGCTTTAGTCTTCATGAGGAATTTACAGCCTGTTGTACCCCTGTGTAGTGCTGTGGGTGGGATGGTTTCAAAATGAATGTCAGGTCCTGGCATAAACAAAGCTTTTCCTGCGTTTGTTACTCGTTGGGTTTCAGCAATTGTATTTCTTCCAGCACAAACGTCCTGTGATGAACTCCCCATAGCTGAGAGACAGAATTTACAGGCAAAGTTATTGGTCCAGATGAAACTTAAACTCACTGGCCATTCATTTCCTGATATGCAGTCAATTGCCGCCATATCTGGTGTTTAATATACACAAAAGTGATTTTGTCTTGAAGTTTAGATTGTTATTCACAAAGCAGTGCTTTTTAAATAAAAATCCACTGTGTAGCTAATTAATAAAAAATACATACAATAAACTGCATTACCAAAGTTTAGAGCAATGTATCAGGCACTGTCTTGAGCTTTTCGCACAGAAGAAGCATAAGCTGCTGGTTTTATTTCCTGTGCAACATCCCAGTCCCATTTTTCTCATGCCAAAGTAACACAGTCCTTTTCCTACAGTGTAAGTAATGTCAGGGCCTGTGAAGGGCCACACCTTCCTAGGGGGAGGCTGTGTATCATGTGATGCATGATGCCTCATTCATATCTCTCAGTTGTGTTATTTTGGAGAACTGTGTTTTAACGCTGTTACACAGCAGACAGGGTTAAGTCATCACCAGCAGTGGCATGCAGGGAAATGCTGCTGATGCTGCTGCTGCTGCTGCTGCCTCTGCTGCTGCTGCTGCTGCTGCTGCCTCTGCTGCTGCTGCCTTATCAGCACACCTCATAGTTGCACACTAGAGCAGCTACAGAGCCAGTGGGCATTACACTTTCCTTCAGCATTAATCATTTGCGTTATTGTTGTGGTCGTCTCTTTGTGCAGTGATTTACAACCTCTTTCCCAAGAGGCAAGTATCCAGGAACATAGGAAGGATGTTCTCTGCACTTGTGTGTTAAAGAGACACACTTCACATTTTTCTGAACCCCCTTTTTTAAATCATTAATTTTCATGCGCCTTTAATGCTCATTATTTTTCCTCCCTTTGCGCTCATTCTGTGTCCAGACATGGCTGAGGATGAGGTGACTACAGAGCAGCTAGCAGCCATTGCCGCCGAAAATGAGGAGCCAGAGTCGGTGAACTACAAGGCACCTGCCCAGAAAACAGTGAAAGAGATCCATGATCTGGATAAAGATGATGAAAGCCTACGCAAATATAAGGAAGCCCTGCTTGGCCCTGGGATCACTGAGGCTGGTAATACATTTTGTGTGTGTGTAAAAAGAGAGAAAGAGCAGAGAAACCGAAAGTAAATCAGTGGTTGTTCTATAGATACTGTTCTTTGTCTCAGTAAACTTCCATACTAATCTTGTTTTTGTAGGTATAGAAATTGTACCTATTTAGCTAACATGTTGTGAAGACAGTAGCCATATACTTGACATTACACTATAATAATCCAAATGAATTTCATTATATAGATGAATGTTACAGTTATTGATAACAGCTGATTGGCTGGTAACTTTTATTATCAAACTGCTGATAAGTCTTACTTTTATCATTTATTCTGACAACATCTAGTTAAGTAATTAAGTTGATACTACTGTAGATAACAGCTGATTGGACTAACATAAACTTTTTTTTAATAGACTCTGCTCAAGATGTGTTTAGGTACAGTGATTGTAGGTAACCTGCATTTGACATTAAGCAAACAAACCTTTCTTAGATGTAAACAGTACAGAAACTGGTATGAAAAAACTAAAACTACTAAAAGTAAAAACTAGATTACAACAAAGTTTTCTTGATTCAAACAGATTTAGCATGATTTAGCTACAGTTAAGCACATCTGCTGGTGAAGGTATGACTGGTAAAATCACCAAGTGCATTATTCTAGTTTTAACATAAAAGTGGTAAATTGTTCATCCTTGAATCATAGTTGTTGGTTAAGTTTATGACTTAAAGTTATTTCAGATCAAGAGGGAGTTGTGTGTATTTAGTAAGCATTCATTCGTGTAAACCTGTGACCAAGTGTTTTATAGTATGTTGAGTGGCTGATAATTAAATATGCTGTCTCTCAGTAAGAAGAAAAGGTTCTAAAGTGGGCCTGAAAAGAAAGTCAGGTCTAATTAATGCGAAAGCTGTCCCAACTACAGCAGTGCTGCCCCGATTTCAGCTCCCTGGAGCCCACTCATTTAGACAGCTGCTTGTTAAAGGACATGCATCTCATGGTGGTATCTTGTAAATGTTTGAATTTTGGTCAAAAGATTAATCACAAAAAGTAAATATAACAGGCGTCTAAAATTACATCTCAGAGAAGACAAGTTTAAAAAGATCTCATTGGTCTTAAATAAACCCTCTGCTTCTTCATCTTCTTCTGTGGTTCTGTCTCAGATCCCTCTGCTCCCAATGTCCAAGTGACCCGGATGTCTCTGGTCTGTGAATCTTCTCCAAACCCTCTGACCCTGGACCTGCAGGGTGAGACACTGCTTGAGTTGCTGTGTTTTACAGAAATAAAGATTATTTACTTGTTTATTTAAATGTTTGCCTTCTGTGATAATAATTCCTCAGCCCTTTGGTTGCCCTGGATCATTTTGACAACTTGTGGAAGCTGTACATCAAATTAATCGAGGTCATAAGCAGCTTTTTTTGAAACAAATATTAATAGATGAACTAGTATTATGAACTTTGTTACTCCACCAGATTTTGGTGCAAACATCATCTCAGCAATGTCCATCTTACTGACCACTGCACTGACTTTGCTTATCATTTTCATGTAACAGGGCTTAATGGATCTATATGAGAAGTTTAAAATCTGTGCTGAACATGATGTAAATCGATATGAAATCATTGATTGTCTACAGAGGTAGAGTGGTGCAGAGGAGGTACAAACACTGATTTTTTTTTTCCATTTGGCTGATAAATGTAGAAATGTACTTTGGATATTCCCAGTTAGCAGTTAAGACCCCCGCCTCTGTAGCTGATCTTGCCCCAGCTGGCTTAGATTTCAATCCATCCAGAACATTCTGTCCTGTCTCTACCTTTCCCTACATATCTATTGAATCGCCTTCTTCCTCAGCTGAAAATATGACACAACACCCTGTAAATACAATTAATACAGTTCAGAGCTTGACTGTTTTTGAAACACACACATCTACACACATCTATCTCTTGCAAATTACTCTGATTTTAGGTGTCAAAGATGTAATGCGACTTCCATATTTGAAATAATGTTTAAAAGAGAGACCTGCAGAGGTGTAAAGGGGGAATAAAAATGACTGAAAGGTTAGATGCCTGTCTTCAAAGTACAACTTACCTGCTGGTTCTCTTTCTGCCCTTTGGACACCCACTATGTCTTATGTTTAATATTTCAGGTGGTGTAGGAGGTCAGATAGAGTACATAAATGGTATTGAAACATCAGTAACACTAAATAAATCTCGTCCCAAGTGAGGAGAGCTTGTTTTTCAGTCTGAATAATAATTGTAATGGTGAAGTAGTTGCAAGCTTCTGTTTGTTTTTGTGGTCCAGTGCTGAAAGTCCATATAGACAGTTCTCGGGCCATCATGACACATTCGTACCTCAGGAGTAGAAACTCGTGCCGTGGCTTAAAAGAGTTATTCATCATTTAAAAGTTCAGTAGTTTAAAAAATAGTTAAGCACAAGTGGCATCAGATTAGTGTTTTTGTATTGTTTGTTCTTTTGGGTAAATCTCCAGGTTAATTTAGAAGTTACAGTAAAGACCTGAAAGTCTGACTATGAATCAGACAAACTTAGTCATTGTGTGAGGTCACTGCCAGTAAAAGCAGCGCAGCTTCTCAAAGTCAGATCTATCTGATGCCGGGTTATTATGGCCTTGGCTCACACATTACTGTAAGACAAAGCCCCCCAGGAAGAGGATAACATATACTCAGCAGAAACATGCTGGAAGCTTACGCTCACAGGGCTCACAAAAGCCTGTTTTAAGTGACCTGGGAAAGAAAGGGCAATAATTGTCAACATGGTGGTCAGCACCCGGTGGACCACCAGATGATGTTAGAAGCCTATGTGGAATAAAACAGAAATTCTGGCATGTAAGTGTATCATTGTCTATGTAGTCTGTCTCTTATTATGTATTTCTCTCCGTTATTTGTTAAGTATTGTATTTCTTTAACAATAACTGTGTGGTGGGATCAATTGTTTTAGCAAGTTTTCAAAGTGTAAAATGGACCTCCGTTAAGGAGCACAGTAGAGTTATAGAGGTGCAGAGTAAAAGACATGCGGCCAAGATGTTGCATAAGACACAAGGGGCGAACGAGGGCTGGTGTCCTAAAAACAGGAAGTTAGATCTTGTACTTTTTCAGCTGATTTGACCTGGTTATCAACAGGCAGGAGTCCTGCAGCGGCAGTGGCTGGGACAAAAAAACTCACTGAAGTCTGAACACAGAGACATGATGCATTTAATTTTAGATTCACTGCGTCTTATATCATTGTTGTCAGGGTTTATTTTGGCCTAATGTCCATAGATCTTTTTAGAACTCAAAGAAAAATAGTCGCTCCTTGTAAGTTCAGTATTTGCCTGAGTGTCATTGCAGTTTTTTTTCACTATAGTAGTAATTCATTAATTGTTGGTATATTGCAAATAGGAACTGCTGATTGCCAAGTCAGTATACTCTTATTGGAGCCAATTTGCCAAAGTGTAAACAAGTATAGGCTGAAAAGAATTGGATTTAGTTCACAGATAACTGACATGATGGCAGCATTTACGTTAAACATTACTAATAAAGAGAATGTTGGGGAGTGGAAGTGAAACAGGAAATCTACGTCCTCCTATTTTAATATTTTAAAGTATTACAGACCAAAAAATGTAGTTTGGTTTTGCTCTGAACTCACCTAATGATTATGATCAGCATCAGTTTGTCTGTGATGAATTCAATATCTAGGCCTGTGCTTTTTTGCCCTTTTGTTTTGTAACAGGAGACCTGGAAGCTTTTAAGAAGCAGGCTTTCATTCTGAAGGAGGGGGTGGAATACAGAATAAAGATCAGCTTTAAGGTAAGAGCTGCTACAGATACACCTATGGAGAGTAGAGAGACTATTATGAATCAGTCAGAGTTGATTCAGTTTGGAACGGATGTTGTTTTCACATTGCTGATATGTAGTTGAATGAACTTAAGTCCGAGTCATTATTCCAAGAATAGTGGTGGATTAAAAAATTTGGATTTCAAGTTAAAGGACAGTGAAAAGTTAAGATGTATCCTACCACTCAAAAAAATCCCACAAAACATTCAGTCTTATCTCATGATAAAAATCATGTAAATGATCCAGTAATGCTCTCAGGATGTATTTTATCCAGGGGACAGTAGAAGTTAAGCGGCACAAAAATCGAGAATCATGATTTATTTTTTGATTACGTACATTAAAAGGAACATGTTAAATGTCAAAGTGGAAACCCTGTTTGTACAACTGTCCAACCTTTTGTTATTTGTCAGGGGCATTTTGTTGGCGTCTAGTTCATTTTAACCCTCGATAATAACTGAGCAGAACACATCTGTGATCGTCTTTAACAATGCTCATGTCTCCTCAGGTGAACAAGGAGATAGTTTCGGGTCTGAAGTATGTGCAGCAGACCTACAGGAAAGGAATGAAGCGTGAGTGAACACCTTCTGTTGGCCTTGTGAAAAGATGTCCACACACAGTAAACCATTGAACTCTATTTTTCCCTTAAATGTAGCGTCTGCCAAAAAGTTGTGTAAGATGACATGTTTTTTTGTATTTTGATTGGCAGTTCAGTGTTGCCATGTGTTGTGTATTGGCTATTTAGCTGACCTGCATTTGCATAGTAATAAGCTTCAAAATGTACCTGCAGTTGTTTGTATCAAGAGGAGAAAACATAAACAACACATATATCTGATCACTTTTACATAATCTTCGACCACAAAAAGACTAATGTGACTCATTTTGTTTTTTGTCATTTCAAAAAGAAAATGTAACATTCTCTGCCCTCTTTCGCTGTCATCTTGGTACAGTCCACCCACAAATAAACCTACAAATGCCAAAATAATTCTCTGCCAATAATTGCACTCTTATTTGTCAACAGTCGATAAGACAGACTACATGGTGGGCAGCTACGGGCCACGTCCCTCTGAATATGACTTCCTGACCACGATGGAGGAGGCTCCCAAAGGGGTTATGGCCCGCGGCAATTATGTCATCAAATCCAAGTTTACTGACGACGACAAGCATGACCACCTGTCCTGGGAATGGAACCTAAACATCAAGAAAGACTGGAAAGACTAAAAGAGGCCTTTGTGTTAGGAGGCGAGGGAATCAAAATCCCCCAGCCTCCCCATCCACCCTCCCATTGCCACCCTGTCTCCACCATTTCAGCCTTCTTCGTCTTTACGTTGTCGTGCATTTCATGCTCTCATCATGCCTTAGTTCCCAATTTGCTGTCTTAACATCTTGGCATCCTTCCCACTTCTCTGTCAGCAGCAGTAGCAACATCCCCTTGTCCGTCCGTCCGTCCATCGCATCCCAAACTGCCCCACATTTCATTGGTTGCACACAAGCCACCTCTGTTTACTGACGTACCATTCACACCCCTGCCCCACCCACCCCCACTGAGCTGTGCCATGTAGCACCTTACTTCCTCACACCCAACCCTTTACTTTTTTATTTTTTGTCCCAGAGTTTTGCTGCTTGAAGAGATTAACCCCGCCTTCCACCTCTCCAGAATGGTGTCTTCCTCTCAGTATGAAGTACACGTGGAAAAGCAACTGTACAATCAACTTTTGTTTGCCTTTTTTTATATAATTGTATCAGTGGTTGTGTAATGTGACTGTATCCACATCACTGTTAATCAGCTGTTGTGTTCATAGCGAGCCCCACCACATCCACCCGCCCCCCTCCCCCCATCACTCTGGCCACAGCGTTCTTTTGCTTGCCTATTTGCGATTTTTTGATAGAATTACCAATACCTGCCTTGAAAAAATAATTCGATCTACTCTTCGGCACCGCCCTCCCTTTCCTAAATGTATTCACACTGTCCCTTTTAGATGGGAGGCCAAAGTGAAAAGGGGAGTTAAAAAAATGTAAGGGTAATGTAAGGGTAAAAAAAAAAAAGCTGCCTTATGTATCAACCAATGTCTATACCAATTAATGTCTATTTATCATGCCTTGTGTGCAGGAGCAGCGCTTGCTATCAGGTAGACTGTAACTCAAGGGCTTCCTCTCACTACCAACCATCTGTAGCCCTGTTGTAGTAGAGATAGTTTATACAGGTTACTCAGATACAGCTCTGCACACCCTCACTACCCCCATAATGAACTCACCTTTTACTAAATTGAATGTTAACAATTAGAGAGAAACCAAACCAAGTGAAACTGCATCAATGAATTTTGGCACTCTTGTTCCTTTTAGCCATGAGGCCTTAGCACTAACTATGATCATGAGGAAAAAAATAACATTTCAGTTTTGGTTTCTTTGTTGTTCCCCATTGCCTTAATGTACTATCACTCCCCCCTACAAAGCCACACACTACTAATCCGCCCCCTGAGCTGCTCGTTTGGATTGCTTCATGACTCGCAGCCTGCAGCCAGGAGAGCCCAGGTGTATGAAAAGTACCAGAGGTTGCACAGGAGGAGGCTGAGCCAGGCACTGCCTGCTGCTGGAGACCTCGACAGTGTCTGGTCTCACCCACAGACAGACACTGCTAGCAAAGAGAGAAAACTGACTGACTAGGCTTTCAGCCTTCATTTCAAGTGACCCTTTCAGAATGAGAGCAGTAAATTGAAGGGTCAGGTGACACTACCAGAGAAATATGCTCAGTATTTAAAGAGAGAGAGGAGGATTTTAAAAACACGACTGACCAGTAACATTAAATTGATATCAACTTGTACTGTAACAGAACATATGGATGTAAAACTTTTTTTTTTCCGAATAATGACTTTGTTTCCTGGTTCATACATTCCTTCACATTGTACAGTTTCTATGAAAACGCTGGCATGCTGGTGGGGTTGTATATTCTATCATCAGTTGTGATTGCTCTTCTTGGTCAATAAAGAATTTGCTCAACTTGGCCTTGAATACGGCAGGGTTTTGCAAACTTGTACTGGGGAAAAATACTGCAGGGAAAAATACACATCACCTGGAGTTTTACACTGTTTGCGGAGACAGTTTCAATGTTTTCTGTATCCTGGAGAAGCTTTAAGTCTGAGGAGAGAGTGAACTTAGTCTTTGAGACAGCATTTCTAGAGAAAGTGCATCACTAACTGCGTGGTGGAGTTAGGTTGGCGAGACATTGACATGTCTAAGACAGAGGGTCTCATTAAAAAATAATCTCATTAGATGAGATAAGAACACTAATGCTGAGTAACCTGTACATTAGCTGCGTTTGAAAGTAATCCTTTGGGAAACTGGGTATTTTACTGAGCGTGGGCTGTTCTAAACATGTTTTTTTAAGTGTGTTATCGCAAAGATCAGGTTTTTGAACAGAACAGCTTATAGAGAAGAATTCACTTATCCACTAATGAGAGGTTCTTACTTCAGTACTGTTTTTAATTTCTCCCTAAGGTGTCCCTTAGAGGGTAAATCTGCAAAGATAACACTGCAATTTAATAAAGTTCATAGTGATTTCCTAAAAACAAGCGCTAAACTTCCTGGTAGCAGTGTTTTGAATATATTCTACAATAGATTTCTCATAAGCCTACACACTAGATCTTTTAAGAAACTATGCTGTCTTTTTTGGGGAAAAAAATTTGAAGTCAATATATAACAGAGCCTTAATAATTTATGCCCATACTGTATTTTATACATAACAGTGTAAGTTTACCAAAGCAAAATAGAAATATCACTTAGAAATGTATATTGAAAGGCACAGAATCAAAATACAATTTGACATGCAGTTTTTTTTTTTTTCTTTAAAACAGGAGTAAACATTCAAAATTTGACCCATCTGGCCTGCTGTTTTTTAACAGCTGTCCATCACAAGGTTGAATACTTGGCTTACGGGTCGTTGCTTTCAGAAGCTTCCAGTCAAAATGGCAAAGTCAAATTTTAACCGATTTACAGTACTAAAGGAGAGAGCATGCATTCTCCTGAGCCTCGTGAAGGTTACATCATTTGTAACAAATAGTTTCTGTAAAAATCCCTCCGACCATGAACTGCACCTTAAGTCCAACAGGCACCACGACTAGACCTACATACCACTGTCAGGACAGATGGCCCCTGTAGATAAATATACATATTAAATATACATTCAGAGGAGCAGGGAGAAAGGAGCATGCAATTTTGGTCCAGCTCTACGAGTACAGCAGTCAGCCAGAACAGAAAGCATCGACCCAAGACTCATCCTGAGAACACTGACCACTTGGAGTTCTTTTTTTCTCCAAAGGACATGCAAAACTAGGGCTGGTTTTTGGCACATTTATGTAACTTTTTTTTTGTCTTTTTTTCTGGATCCACCTTCTATACCTTACGTGTTTTCAATGCGTCCATCCTTTCAGAGGTGAGGAAAGCTATCTAAAAACATTAACGTGAGCTCACACTGTGCATGGCTTTAAGTCTCTTAGTACAGATTTATACAAAGCATCAAAAGCAAAGCACATTAAAATAATCCAGTTAAAATAATCCAGTTAAAAAAAAAATACAACAATAAAACTTAAAAAAAGTGGACATGGACAGGAACATCCTGTTAATCCACAGGAGGTGCAGTTCAGCTTGTTATACAGTAGATCTGCCAAAACATAAAGGCCCAAATGCAGATAAACAACCCTGAAATCTGTATATTGTCCCAGTTACTGTCCAATGTGCTGTGCAGGTGTTTCCATGCTGCCGTCTCCCTTCCAGGTTTGTGTCTTTTAAGTTCGGAAAAAGAAGAATTAACACTTTTTTTTTTTTAAATTTCCATGTAGGTTTTTTAAGGTTCATCTTGAGAGTTTGCTGATGACTCGAATGAGGGCAGCATTCTCATCTTTGAGTCTCTGGTTGTCTGCTTTCAGGTCTCCCAGAACCTACAGAAACACCAAGAGACGTTAGAGCTTTTACCTTGCAACTCCTTCAAATATAAATGTACAATCTTCAAGACCTTTCAAGCACTTTCAAGGTGACAAAACAAACATTTGTTATTACT
>JAQNCA010000024.1:24925255-24943152 GCA_029783725.1 Acanthurus tractus | reverse complement strand
GGCTTTTTATTCTCTATTATTGTATGTTTTATCATTTTATTCTGTCTTGGTTTTCTCTGTTTTCTTTTTGTTTTTTTTATGTGAAGCACTTTGAGTTGCATTTTATCATGCATGAAAAGTGCTATATAAATAAAGTTTGACTGATTGATTGATTGATTGATCAAGGGAAGTTGGCCTTCCTCCTGCACGCTGTGGCTGACCTGCTACCAACCCCAAGCAACCTAAAAGTTTGGGGTGGAGAGGCAGATCCATCTTGCAAGCAGTGTGGCCTATTACACGCTGAATCACATCTTGACTAGTTGTCCAAAGGCACTGGCAGAGGGGTGGTACAGGTGGAGACATTATAAGGTCCTCATGGTAATCGCCAAATGGGGGGAACAGCAGAGAGTCCAAGCCAATTAGAACCAGGCCCGACTGCCCAAAGCAATACATTTCATAAGGGAAGGCAACAAGGCTCCAAGGAACAGAGGGACGGCTGGCAACCCACCTTGCATCTTGCAGCGCGCCTCTGACTGGGAGCTGAATGTGGACCTGAAATGGAAGCTTGTCTTCCCGCAGGATGTGGCAGTGACCTCCCTCCAGACAAACATGTTCCTGCTATCCAGGAGCACCAAAACCATCCATCATCATCCATCAACTAACAGTGCCCTGGGAGGAGAGGCTGGCCACATCCAACCAGCAGAAAAAAACCAAGTACCAGGACTTGATCGACGAACATGGGTTGGTCTGGAGCCCAAATAGCTGAAGGAAGCCACCACGGACATTGCCTCGGCGTCCAAGACCAGATGGTTGTGGTTGAAAAGAGCCCACAGTTGGAACCCCTCTGCAGGTGAAGGCAGTTGAACTAGTCTTTGCTGCCCCACTCAGGCGAGGTGTATAGGTCAAGGGGCGAAATACCTGTGAACCTGAGCAACATGCTGATGATGCAGAGGGGTTCCTGACATTGTGGATGGTCCAAAGGACACTTTCATGGAAGAAACCTGCATCAAGTTTGGGTAGTTCCTGCAGTTGTAGCTTGTAGCAAAGCATCTCTGATGTTTACTTCACCTCAGAAGACATAACATGTATAATGTTTCGTCTGCAGTGGGCAGTGCAAATGTTAGGTCTCCTGGGGAGCTCCCATTTATGTGAGAAAGATGTTTCTACAGACAAACTAAAAAGGGATCCTTAAATGCCAATCCAGTCTAAAACACAGCAAATAGATTAAAAAAACACACTTCAGTTTCATTGGATGCTCTTATTTCAGTGCAACATTATTCAATTTTAGGTTTACATCAAGTTTGTTAGACCAGAAATAAAGGTATTTGTGACTGTTATTTTATTTAAAATGAGGAAGCTGCAAAACAAGGAATAAATGTACTGATTAAAAAATGTCATGTCACTTAATGTTGATTTATTTTTTGGAAAATAAATTGCATTTGATTCCATTTGATGTCAGTGTTGTGATCTCATCTCCACAGGTCCAGATGCCATCACACTGACTGCTGTGGTGAGAGGCCCCGCTAGGTGCCTCCTCCTTGGTGAAAGACCAGCTCTCAACTGCCTGGCCAGGGCCTCTGGGATCGCTACTCGCTGCTCCCAGCTGCAGGCAGTAGCGACAGCAGGAGGTTGGCAAGGAGAAGTGGCTGGCACACGCAAGACCACTCCGGGCTTCCGTCTGGTTGAGAAGTACGCCATGCTGGTTGGCGGAGTGTCAATGCACAGACAGGACCTGAGTGGGATGGTGATGCTGAAGGACAATCATGTCTGGGCATCAGGTAGCATCACACAGGTATGCAATTTTCAGTGAACTGCTTGTCTCTTCAACATAACTGACAAGATGTCACAATATCACAAAGACAGTTTCCCACTTCGTTGTACTGTGTGTGATGAATTAATTAACTGCAGGTTGATCTTTTGTGTTATAAATTGCAATTATATTTTTATTTGGTTTCTGTGAAGGCCGCATACAGACCAGAGGCAGGAAGTTTATAAACAAATTATAACACCTGTGGTTGACATCTGTCATGGATTCAGTGTGCTAACAAAACAAACAAAAGAAACCCTACCCCTTTTGACACCCTAGGCTGTGAAAGCTGCGCGGTCGGTGTGTGGCTTTAGCAGTAAGATTGAAGTGGAGTGTCGTTCTTTAGAGGAGGCCAGAGAGGCGGCAGCAGCAGGAACAGACATTGTTATGCTGGACAACTTTCAACCTCAGGTAAAGAATAGTTAAGAACACATGCCTTCTGTAGGTTGTTTCTATTTTTTATCAATTGGTTTTCACTTACTTTGCCACTTTAACTTTGCATGAAATAATATATCCCTCCTCCACCCTGTATCTTACTTATAGGAGCTCCATGTTGCAGCTCAAGCCCTAAAGGTGGAATTCCCAGCTACACTGATAGAGGCAAGTGGGGGAGTGACTCCAGATAATATAGCCATGCATTTCTCCCCACATGTGGACATCATCTCCCTGGGCTGCATAACACAAGGCTGCCCAGTTGTGGACTTTTCTCTTAAGGTTCAAAAGCCTGCTGCTCATTAAGGCCTCCAGAATGAGGACCACCATAAATTAAATGTACAAACAATTCGTGACAAATTGAGACAACAAATGCAGTAAGCTGCTGGTACTATGGATTTAGAAATAACACATCCTGTTTGCTCATCGTCAAATGACACAATAATAGGAGAACAGAAACAAGACTACTGGCATTTCTGTTGAGTCTGTGGGTCAAATGCAGATTGTTTGTGGTTTGTTTTGAAAACAAAATAATAAAATACTGCAAAAATGCATGTTAAGAGAGGAACGGCTTTAGCTGAAACTAATTAAAAGGAACAGATAATCCAACAGTAGCACTAAAACAGGCCTTTCACACTTTTCGTGAAAGCTTTGCTGCCACTGAAGGTTCTCCCACGAGTTTGGAAGGAGGGGAGGGGATAGTAATTTAATCTGCAACTTCAATGCTAGATGCCACCTTTGAAGAGCCTTTGATGAAAGATCAGATTAATTTGGAAGCCAATTTATGTGTGGCCCAAGGCTAATTCTTAGAAAGGTTAACCCACACAAACATTTGCGTGTTGCAAAAGCAAGCAGTCACTGCTTGAAGTCTGCTGAAGTCTATTTGGCCATTTGGCCCCTAGGGAGCCCTATGTAAAATCATTATTCACTCACCTTTTTGCTTTTTTTTTGGTTTCTAACAACAACAGAAATGTCTGGCTTTTTATCAGGTAAAGGTTTCACTAAACTTAGCAGTCTCTTTATCAGTTACACTGTTACAATCCAATTCAAGAGCACTGTCATAACACTGGCCTTCACAAAGTTCATAATGTTTAGGTTCTGTTGACATGCTAATATGTGTTAATTTAATAATATGTTGACTAGAGGTTGAAGTATGAGTTAGAGAGCTACTGGGCTGCATCTTACTCGATGTTAGTAATATGTAGTCTACTATGAAAACACTCCTAAGCAATGAACACATGATAAACTTAGTAAGAAAAGTTGTATTGATGCTTACAGTAATAAACAGTAGTATACCCAGTATACAGAGAAGCTGAGATGAGATCGATTTTGATGAGATAAAAAGTTTTTTACTTTATCATCAACACAATACTGCTTCTGTGATTAGTATATAACTTAAGTTCTTCTTACTGTAGTGTATACATTTTGGGCTAAGGTTCACTTTCAGATGTTATAAACAAATAAAGCATCCTAGTGGGTGGAGTCCGGCCTCTTTAAGGTCAAATTTGAATGTTCATCCTGTGCTTAGGATGATCCCCTGTTGATTCAGTAGACTATAAAACCACAAAAACGAATGCCAGACGTCTGCGTCAACGATGCCATCAGATTTAGTTCTAAGAGCAGGTGAAGCTGTCTTTTTACTACCTCTACAATCTTTAGCCTGCATTATCCTTTTTACTTCACAAAAATACGTTTAAGGTATTTTTTTATCAAGTGAAAAAATAAGGGCTTTCAAAAATCAGGAACCAGCAGACACTTCACTGAGAGCTCAGTTGGGGTAGCAAAAGTGTCAAAAGCAGCTGCTACGGAAACGCCCTATTTGAACCGCTCACAGGAAGTATTGCTTACTTGAAAACGTCTAAAGCAACACCAGGAGCCCTGCTGTGTGAGAAAATTGTGACTGAGAGATGCATGGAAACTGCTGCATCTTCCTTCTCACCTACGTGGTGGCTGTTGGTAAGGTCAAAAAACTTTTTTACATGTTAACTTTTTATGAGACAATGTACATCTACAAAAGGAAAGATAAGGATGCCTTTTATTCATCAATAAAGACTTGATGAGATTTAAACACTCAATTTAAAACATTATAAATGATGCAGTTGACAAAATTTGACAAATTGCTGTAAGTTTTTGCAAAGTTTTAAAATCTTATGACACTTTTTACTTGAATGTTCAATATTGTAGCTCAGATTTCATTTCTTTTTCTTAAGATTTAACCCTTAGTTTAATATTTCAAAAAGTGCTGAGTGAAAAAGAAATGAAAAAATCGGTTTGAAAGGATGGGAAGGTTTGAGCACAAAGGACTTGTTGTACTCTTCAAACATGACGGCGAGAGCTGGATCGCAAACCAAAATATTAGTGGAGAACAGGTTGGTTCCTGTCATGAAAAAATATTTTTAAATCTGCTTTATAATATTTGTTCTGAACAGAAAGAAGCCATTTTAGATTTGCTATAAGGGTGATTTGCTAAACAAGTTTAAATATCAGTCTGTCATTGCAAGTAAAGTGAAAAATCGACCAAAATAAGCCAGGTTATGTGTTTAACAAAAAAAACTAATACTAAACAAAGTTCGAAACATCAGTGGAGCTTCATGCAGGTTTGCAGCTTTAAGTTAAAACTTTTTTACGATGAACCTCAACAGAAGTTTTCAGAAAGGAACTGAAAGATCAGAGGGGTTTCAAGATTAGTCAAGACATTGTTTTAAAAAGAAAATAAATATCTTTGAGTTTTTCCAAATGGATTTTTTTAAATTTCTTTAAGCAGCACAAACTTTATTTGCAAAAACTGTTAAGTAGTAAGGTTAAAAAGTAACTGTTTGTACAACTAGTCGGTGGGGGAGGAAGTATTCAGATCCTTGTGGTGGGTAAAAGTTCAAGTTTCACACTGTAAAAAATTCATTAACAAATAAAGTTTTATACTTTAAATGTTTTCAAATAACTGCATATAAAATATGTACCTTAAAAAGGACTTTTCTGCTATTAAAAGTACACCTTTAAATAAAAGTAGGATTTTACTATTATGGTTGGTATAAGTGAAGCTCATTTTGCTTTTTTAAAAAATGCAACCAGTGGTTACTTTTATTGTTGATTTATTCACCTTTTCCCACCATTAACTAATTATCTGGTTTGTTTTCGTAATAATAAAAAAAAAATGAATCACCGATAAGAACTGGAGTGTTAACATAACCTTAAAAAAGTTGTTTATATCTACTGGGGTGTTGACAATAACAGCTATTGACTGTAACTGTGATATTTTTAGATTATTGGTGTTATTGACATGTTAACAATACACAAAGGAAATATAAATTAAGTAAATAACAAGGCATCTCTTGGATCATTTCCATTCTTCTGCATTGTTTCGTGTTATAGTCGGGTCAGTAATTGTTCTTTCTGTATGCAGAACCATGAAATGTTCAACATTTGCCATAGATGTACTTAAGTATCCTTTTAGACACACACTATTGGTCTTTATTTTAATAAGTGATAATTATTCTAAATTACAGAAATGTATTTTTTAAGTAGATATCAGGTCAGTAATACAAAGGGATACATTCTAAAAACAAGTGAAGTGGTTAATGCATAGAAGAATTAAATTATTAACCCATATTTTAAATGTCAGGTTATTTATAATTATTCTAAAATTTTGGTTCGGATCAATCATTAATTACTTTATTAATGCTTACTAAATATGTTGTCTTTTTCCCCACAAATTGCAGCCATCCCAGCCTATTTGGCTTTCAACATTGCCACGACAAATCCTGATGTCTATGAGGGTAAAAGAGAAGATTTCTTTGGATACAAAGTGCTTCAGTTCGAGTCTAGCACAAATAAAGGGTAAGTTTGCCTAAGTTGTCAAAATTCTTATCACTCATGAAGTGTGGTTTCCTTTTGCCTGTAAGATGAAAGATGATTCTCGCTGACTGCAGCAGTTACATTTTGTGGTTTATTTTTGAATGATTTCACATCCTGTTAAGTTTTTCTATGGTATCACAAAGAGATACCAGACTTACATAAGCAAGAACTTTCTTAAAGCTGGAATAGGGTGGAATGGTGAAAATTACAGTTATCATGGTTGTTGAATTATTCACAGGATAATTGTTACTGCACCTCTGAAGCGAAATGGAACTGGAGGCATATGCAAGGCTGACCAAAGCAAGTGCTTCGAACCCAAAGGTATTCAGTTGTAGTTTTTTAACTAAGAGCCACACATGACTCCTACTGTCAAGAACAGAAAAAACAAGGCTCTTAACAATACAGAAATATGTGAGATGGAGATGTTTTGATATTGTAGTTGAAAGGTTTTGGTCTATAGTTGAAGTACTAATCCAATGCTACTTTTGCAGATATTCCTGTCCAAAATACAACCATACCAGTCAAACACCTTGGCCTGTCAATAGCTCAAGACTCCAAACACCCCAAGTTCACTGTAAGAAAATCATAAAGCTCATTAGGTTAAATAATATTTAAAGAAAGCACTTTCTGAACAAAAAAATTTGAACAAAACATTTCATTGTAAGGAATCACATCATTTCTTATGTTCTGATCTAGGTTTGCAGTCCAAGTGTCGTCCATGAATGCAATGAGAACTCCTATCTGAACAGCATCTGTTACAATATGGCAGATGATCTAGAAGAGCGGTCACATTTTAAACCTGCATTCCAAGGTAAAAGACATTTAGAGAGTCTTAACCTTTCTTAGTCTGCAAATTTAATTGCTTGTCTTTGTGATACAAACATGCTCTCAGTGTTTGAGTTTTTTTTGTCTTCACATTCTTAAAAGTTGCATATATATATATATATTGTAATATTTTTTTCAGATTGCACAAAAAAGACAGTGGACCTTGTCTTTCTGTTTGATGGATCATTGAGTATGACCAAAGAAGAGTTTCACGAAAATAAAGTATTCATAACTGATATTATGGAGAGCCTCCACAACACATCAATTAAGGTCACTGCACTGCTGCAACATTTTAGCAATCATTGCATTTGTTGAAGTTCTATATGGATTTTATACATAGTGTTATATAAATGATTTATCTCCTCTGTGTTTTTCAGTTTGCAGCAGTGCAGTTCTCGATGGTCAGCAGGAAGGTGTTTGACTTCAATGACTATGAAAATAAAAGGGCTATCACCAAACTGATGAGTGAACCCCACATGTCCAGTCTTACCAACACACATGCGGCGCTCCAATTTGTGCTGTAAGTTCAGTTACATTCTATGAACTGTTTTTAAAATGCTTGATTAACCAAATAACATTAAAATAACTACCCATGAGAATATAAACACATTTACCAGCTGCAACAGAGGTGGCTGGTATTGTTTGACCCAATGAGTTTGTACGTGTGCGTCATCACTGTGTTTACAAGGTGTTTAGAATGTCTCAAACACTACACCTAAAGCAAAAATGTAACACACACGCGAACATTTAAAACAAAGATGGCTGATTTCTCCACTACTTCATTCTGGCTTCATCAACAGACATGCTATCATATGGCCTCGCAACTTTCATCAGAGCAGTCGTACATCTGTCATCTTTGCAAAGATTTTTTTATGTGGTAAATCCACAACCTCACAATATGCAGTCCTGAAATGTACAGGTTCCAGAGTCAAAGATGGGCGCGGTCCAAGCAATGGAGTGGAGCTAGGACTGGGAGTCAGGAGTCAAAGAGGCATTAATTGCCACATGGATGACATGTTCTTGTAGGCCAATCTACGAGATTTTAAAAGCTCCAGCATAAATACAAGGCCGAAAAGACAGACAAGCAAGTGGACTAGTTGCTGTGCTCAGTGTAATGATGTTTAATGTCACCAACAACTACTGTGGTATAATTTAGCCATTTGCTAGCAATCATCTTTTAAAATTAATAAAATCTTCAAAATATCACAAATTGGGCATTTACTGGGATATTTTATGTTGTAGAGCAAAACTGTAAGTTTCTGAAGCGTGTGTGAACCATAGAACTTATTCCAAGATTTAAAACTTGATTCAAAAGAGATCATTGCTTTTTAGTGCTTTAAAAGGTCTTAAGTCATCATTGTAATTATCACCTGACGAGGACCTACTCCAGACAGGTAGTGTATGTGCGTGTTAGCAGCACTTTAAAACACCATTGGGAGCTTGAGCTTGAGCAGACCATCCTTCTTCCTCTAATGACTACTGTACTCGTGCTTTGAAACATCAACACACTGATAGTCGCAGCAGAAGTTATACTGTTATAAAATGGTCTCTAATATTTGTTGTATTCATTTGTATCATTTACTTATTCTTATAGATGAAGTTTTGCTTATTCGTAGTCTCACAAATGCTACTGTACATTTGCTTCAGGGAGGAAATCTTTGAAAATCCAAAGGCAGGTGCCTCCAGCGACTCAACAAAAGTTCTGGTGCTGATCACAGACGGAGATCCCAGTGATGAAGATGACTATAAAATTGTCAAAAAGTATGCCGCAAAGAAAATTATTCGTTTTGTCATTGGGGTAAGCAGCCATGAGAAATTCAATATCTCATTATTCTGGTTTATTTGTTCATTTGTTCATGAATCTCTCTTGATCTCTTTATTTATTTAGTCAGAACAATCCTTTGTGCTGTACATCAGAGATCAGTAATGGGAAGCATTCCCTGCTGTACAGATACTTCTCAGGCAAAAGCTGTGGCTTTGACAAGGTCTAACAGCATGAGAACATTTTAATTATTTACTTCAAGTAACATTAAGTTTAGTCTTAAATAATTAAACTTTCTATTCCAACTTTGAGTGCAATTATGTGCAAAAAATGTGTTGTTTGTCTTGCTGATATCAGACTTGGAGGTACTTTGTAAATTGAAGCAGCATTCTGGTTTCAGGTCAAAGTAGAGTCAATGGAGAAATTTAAGAACATCGTTTCAGAGCCAAAGGACCAATATGCCTTCAAAATTGAGCAATATAACGGACTCACAGGAATACTGGAAAACTTTCAAAATAGGATCTTTAATATGGAAGGTGATGTTCAATAGTTTTTCACCATTTTTGAATAATAGTGTTGTTACAAACGTCAGTTATAACATGTAACATGACATCAGTAACATTAAATACTAATGTTTTTCTATTTAGGTTCTGATGTGGCTCGGGCAGGAGACATGACAAATGAAATGTCTCAGAGTGGATTCAGTGCTGTCTTTCACAAGGTTGGTAAAGTCAAAGAGAAAGTATAGATACATTAAAAATTTACATCTACTTATAAATTTCCAAGTTAAGCATCATCAAAACGTGACCTGTTAGTGTGGTGTCAAACTGAAAAAAATCCAATTTCCCTTTAAAAAAAACTTTATTAATTTTTTTTTTTTTTTTTATCCAAACTTTTTAACTTTATATGTACCATGAAAGCATCTGGGCATGTAGATTACCTTAGCAAATGAAATAAATATTCTTATCCGATGAGACATTACGAAAATAAAAGGTTGGACTGAGAGTGGTTCCAGTTACATAAATAGAAACTTCTTTTTGCTTAAAAACTAATAAAAAGTATATATTCAAAGAGTCCTCTTTGACCCAAACAAACAAGAGTAGTGCAGTAGTCAAAACCACTGTCAGGTTTTCAGCAAACAAGATCATTAAATTGAATTTTCAGCCCATGAAGATTAGATACAATATGTGTGACATCATTCTGATACCAGGTGACATGCACGTTTCTGTCAACAGGATACCTTGATTCTGGGTTCGGTGGGCTCAAACGTTTGGCGTGGTTCTCTTCAAGAGTATAATGGACAAAGCCATACACAAATTGAAGATCCACAGATGAAGAATGACTCCTACATGGGTATTGAACATAAAGTCATAATTTCTTTTCAGACTATCTGCTTCTATGACAACATGATTTTTAATTTGGCTCATTTGATCCTGGTGTTATTTTACATGATAAACAAACATAGGTCTCAATTAATTACTTCAATTAATCTCAAACTAAACTAAATGATTGTGTATCTTCTGCCTCTTCATGACAAGATCTAGTAGCATTAGGTTTCTTAAAACTGAACACATTTTACCAAAACTGAACATTTCCTTCACCACATTATAATCTTTCTATGTAAGAGGACATTTTGCAGACTATGTCATATGCAATTGGTGCTGTTGCAGGATACTCTACTTCTGTTGGAGAGAAGAAAAACACTACTCTATATTTCACGGGTGCACCAAGGTTTGAGCACAAAGGACTTGTTGTACTCTTCAAACATGATGGCGAGAGCTGGATCGCAAACCAAAATATTCGTGGAGAACAGGTTGGTTCCTGTCATGAAAAAATGTTTTTAAATCTGCTTTATAATATTTGTTCTGAACAGAAAGAAGCCATTTTAGATTTGCTAAAAGGGTGATTTGCTAAACAAGTTTAAATATCAGTCTGTCATTGCAAGTAAATGAAAGCCTTTTTGTTAGAGCTAGAATGTAAAATTAACCTAGTTTGTGTTTGAATAACAGAATACTTTCAAGGAAGCAGGTTTACTTTCAACTTTTCTTAGCAAAACCTAGAAAGCCAAATATTTACAACTGCTCGAAAAATGTTTTCTTCACCAGTGTTTAACAGCTGTTGAGCACTGATGATCAGTGTTGGACAAGTTACTTTAAATTAGTAACTTAGTTACAGTTACTAGTTACTTCTTTCAAAAGTAACTCAGTTACTTTAAGTTACTTGTAACTTTCAACGTAACTAGTTACTAGGCAAAGTAACTTTAATTCTTTTTACTCTAAATTCTCTTATTAATGCGTTGCCTCCCTAACTGGATAGCCAGTGAGGCTGCCAGTCCATTAGAATTGCTAGTCTTTGATGTGGACAGAGTTTTCAAACCCCCACATAGATTACAGGTCACCACAATATTCTTCTTGTCTTTTACGGTCAGAAAGGAAACATAATGTGCATTTTTCCACGAGAGAAATCTCACTCCTGGACTGTCGTCAACTGCCACCATTGTTGTTTTCATTTATTCACTTGCACGATTTTATGTTAAATTCTGGTGCATTGCATTATTTTATACAATTTTTGTATTTAGAGGTACAAAATACAACATGTTGCACCCTTTTGCGAAAATGTGCAAAGCACATCAAAGGCTGCAGAGAGGAAACCAGACAACTTCCGTGCACTGACACCTGTTTTTTTTTTTCCTAACTTGAACAAACTACACTTTTCAGATTGGTTCCTACTTTGGTGCAGAGCTTTGCACAGTAGATGTCAACTCTGACGGCAATACTGATTTTCTGTTGGTGGGAGCTCCACAGTTTTACCAGTCTCAGGAGAAGAGAGAAGGCCAGATATACGTGTACACGCTGACTGATGAGGTAGGATCAGACTCACTGTTTGAGGTTTCATGAGGCTACAGGGAGAAACTTAATGCATTTATTTTCTTATTTGATAAAGACCCATCCTTGTTCCACAGATGCAACTGAAAAGTGAACTGAGTGTGAGTGTCCCATCAATGGGCAGATTTGGCACCACCATATCCAGTCTTGCAGATCTGAATGGAGACAAACTGCGAGACGTTGCTGTTGGGGCTCCTCTTGAGGATGACAGTGGTGGAGCTGTGTACATCTTCCTTGGTGACAAACGCAGAGGAATACGCAGCACTTACAGTCAGGTGAGACAGAAACCCTGACACAGCATTTTCTTCTGTGTGTAAAAAGATAGCTGTTCCTCTGGATGAAGGAAGCGGTAGCAGATGGGGTGTGTTGTAATGTGCCAAGGCATACCTGCTGCTTTGGGGTTAATGCATTGACTTTGAACCATGTTGCCTTAAGATCAGTCTGACTGGGATCCATTGTTTCCTCTCTCTTTATACCATTTCTGTCAAATAAACACATCAGATGCCACCCAAAAATCATTTTTGACAGATAAACATTTTTCTACCAAAAAATAAAATCAAAACTGTTTTAAAAGTCTAAAAATTCATTATTATCTTTTACTTTTATGATATAATAATAGAAGATGATATCATTATCATTACAGTATTTTTCAAAACCTTTTATATTTTCTTTGGGGGATTTTTATGTGTCTAATCCTGAAAAATCATGCATTGTTTGGATTGTCAAACCTCTGATATTTCAGAGAATATCGGGGGAGAAAATAATTTCGGGGCTCAGATTCTTTGGACAAGCGATTGATGGAGACATCGACCTCGGAGAAGACAGACTTCCTGATATTGTGGTTGGATCAAAGGGCACTGTTGTTGTCTTGAGGTATGGAAACCCTTCATAATAAGAACGTGCAATTGCTCATCCCTCTGACTCTTAAACGTAGAACAAAAAGATGTGTAAAAAACACTGACAAAATTTTTAATGTATCCAGACTAGCTTCCATATTGTCTCTTAGTTTGAAAACCGGAGGAACGCATCAGACAGCCCTTTAATTATATTGTCAACAAATCAGGTATAAGGATTGGACTGTTATTGATGTCTGAATGAAGGAGATAACTATCAATCATCCTTCTTACAACCTATTCGCATGGTTTCCCACCAACTGAACCATGACTTTGTCAAAGTAAAGAGGAAGAAGATAAAGGGAAGCCAAATTGTTGACTGGTGTTTTGTGTCCTAGTCTGGTGAACATTGGTATACAGTCATCATGTTGTCTAAAACTAATAAGCCATTTTTACTATTTCAATAACTGTCTTTCAGCTCAAGGCCCGTCTTCGATGTCAAGGCCCGCTTGTATTTTGAACCTAAGGAGATAAGCACAGAGAATATCGACTGCCTTGCCAGCACAGATGAAAATTTACCAATGGTTACCTTAAAAGCCTGTTTTGAAATGGTAGAAAAAACAAAGAGTAAAGCAGGTGGGGACCTGACAAGATGGTGTGATTTTTTAACAGCAGCTGAGAGTGCACACCCTACAAATGTGTCATTTAAACTTCTGTCACGCCTTTGCAGGGGCGGTGAGCTCTGGACTAAAGATCTCGTGCATGCTTGATGTGGATCCAATGAGACAAACTTATCGAGGATTCTTCAGTAAAACTGACAAGAAAGCCAGGAATATTACTTCTACCCACGAGCTAAGAGATAGGGTTACCTGCTACGACTTCCACATCTACATGCCAGTATGCAGATGAGTTAATAATATTAACCACTAATCTTTGCTATCACCTAACTGTACATGTGAAAAATATTCGATGTCTCCATATCTGAGCTAGTTATTTTCAGAATTATTGCATTATCTGACACAACACACTTTAATTCAAGAGAATTTTTTGAAGTGTGTCAATTATATTTATTACATTTGTTGCTATAGCTATATAGTTGCTATAACAGCTATAACCTAAAATATGTACTTTGGCCATGTGATTTTAAGGGCACTTTATGCTAAATCTAAATTGTTTTCATATGTGTCTAACTTTACTTCGACTTTGGACCTCTTCTCAAGTTTAAGTTGTTGTAAAGTACAGACATCTGAAGAACATTTTAGCTGATGTGTATTCATTTTGTTTTTTGAAAAAGCTTAAATCCTCATCCACAACCCTGTTGTATCGTCATATCGCTGCAACAAAAAAAGTAATAATAATAGTTATCCTGTTTACTTATTGAGTGTTTAGACCTAAAGACTTAGAATGAAGCCAGACTTTCTGTAATGAAAATTATGTTCGTTTTTGCGCTGTTTAAAAGATTATTCAAGAATACTCATCTCTTTTCCTTGCAGAAATGTGTAAGAGACACATTGACACCCATTGGCATCAAATTAAACTTTGCCCAAGTTGAAACTGAGAGCGCAAGTGCTGTTTTGAATGTGGACAGCAAAAGGCAGGCTTCTGTTGAGGTACGTATGGCAGAACACAGGGGGTGTGCACAGGAGTTTGCATAACTACTGACCTGCTTTTTACATGTTCCATTTTAATTGAGTCATTCATGTTCACATTGTGGATCACACTTCAGAGATTAAAAGTCATGAAATCATCAGAGTTGTAAAAATTCATTTGGGGAAAAAAACTCGAATTTGCGTCATTACAAAAAAATATGTAATTTGTCTCTTATGTCCTTAAAGATTCCTGTGTAGTTTCTCTGCCTTACTCTGCATTTTTGAGCAGAGCACTAACAGAAATGTCTTTTCTTACAGATTCCCTTTGAAAAGCAATGTAGAAAAAATGACACCTGCATTGCCGAACTTGAGGTGGATTTCGACTTCATGTATGTATTTTTGACAAACAAAATTCAGCAACTTTAACATAGACTTTATATAAGCAGATGTAAAAAATACACTGTCTTTTTTTTTTAAGGACCGAGACGTTATTGGTGGCAGAAAACAGCTACTTCAATGTGTCTATTACACTTGCCAATCACGGTGATGACTCGTACAACACCAGCATTTCAATGCACTATCCTACAGGCCTCTCCTTCTCTAGGATGAATGCTACAAAGGTGACTTAAAATAAAACTCATGTCCCACTCAGTGGTCACTCTACTCTACAAAATATGTTATAGAGGCACCGCCCCCTCTTTTTATGAGCAAATCTCCACCCAGTGGTGCAGTCTTCAACTCTGCAGAAACTGTAGAGCTAATGTATTATTTTATGGTAAGACAAAAGTAGACTACACTGATACAATCATAGATAAACAAAACATAACATACTTATTGTATGATCAGTGTGTTAAGAAGAGGCCTGTTTGCAGCTCCTGAAATAGAGTTTCACCTCAGTGTAGCACTTATATTTAAACTGCGTGCAAACAGACTACGTATGTAGCTATTTTTTGCCCAATATATTAACAGTAGTAAAAGTTATTATAGCTATGCTACAAATGTGAATCAGATAAACACTGACAATCAACAAATTAACCTCAACTGATATCAAGTCCTATCCGCTGTAAAGCTTACTTGCACACTTCTTCTAGGAGAGTTGAGGAAACAGGAGGTTGGTGGAAAAACCCATCACGATGTCTGGGGTTTCTCTAAAGGCAGAAATGATTCACAGTCACATTCAACCCTGACAGTGAATCCCCCCTTTTAAATTAACTGCACCCTTTGAAGTGAAACTATGAGTGTTTCCTGAGTGTTTTGCATGTTTCACACTTTGCACTTTCACAGGCAACAAGACCAACACTTCATAGTTGTCATGATCTAGATGGAGTTCTCGACAAAACTATATGTGGCGTCAGCCTTCCTGTGTATCGCAGTGGATCCTCTGTAAGTCATACTTGAACCAGACACCCACATTGGTGACGGAAGTGAAGTTTCAAAAACTCAGGTCAAAAACTGCTTGAATAAAACCTTATCCATCATTATCTATTTTTGTGAAGGTAACCTTTCTAGCTTCTTTCCACATCATTAATGAATACGAGTGGAATGACACTGTTGAGATGACCATCATTGGACAGAGGTAAAAGCATTTTTTTATATATACAGTTCAACACACAGAACAAATCAAACATTCTTCCAATGTAATTAAAATGTTGTTTACTATTATGAAAAAAAATTATTATTAAAGTTTGACCTCCATAATAAATGCTTCTTATGTCCTTAGTGACAATTCAAACTCGAACTGGACCACCTCCCTGAACAAAACCATCCCAGTACAATTTGAAATTAAAATGGCACTCGCAGTGTAAGTGGAAATATGCTCTCATAAATAGTATTTTGTAATTGCTATGCTTTAATGTCCTAATAAATACTAAGCATCCCACAGATGCCTGCATATTGTGAACATCCTGTATTCTTTTCAGGCATGAAGACTCTGACACCTATCTGAACTTCACAAAGGAGAACCCTGAACCCAAACAAATAGCTGTTAAATATAAGGTGAGGCAGTAAATTACTATGCATCAAGCAACCCTCTGTTCTCATAATGAATTTTAATTAATCCTTTCCAGAACAAATCAAGCTGCAATTTTGAAGCTGGGTCAACTGACTGTCTTGCTGCTTTGGAGTGCTGAACAAGCACCAAAGACTGACACATTATCATAATAACGGCTAATTTCTTTGTTGCCCATTTACACATGTAGCAGACATAAAGCGACAATAGCATTCAATTAGATTTGTGTTTTTGCTCACCTGACATATTTTAACAAGTCACCTTTTAGAAGGTTATAGAATTATCTTGTCAAAAATATCTGGCTTAATCGCTGACACCTTTGTTATGTCCACAAGTTGCTAGCTTTGGCTGTGTCTGTGTTGTTTGCTGGTGGACAGGTAGTGTGCAGCACAAAAGGTGATGTTACAGGTTCTGTTTTGTAGGTTATACACTAAAAAAAAAATAGATGACTCAAGCTGACAGTAAAGTAGTGGACCTGAAGTCAAGATTTCTTCTATATTCTAACTTTTATTTGCTGATACCTGGAAATTTAATGTTAACCTGCAGTTAGGACATAGTTAGTTTACCATTAAGACTGGAAAGAGTAAAGAAATACTACTCTACTCTGGTTTGTAAAAAGCTTCTGTGTTTGTTCTTCTTCTATTACTTTATTTTTGTTCTGGATTGAACATACAAAAAGTTGCAAGTTTCTTCAACAGCTTTGCCGCATTTGATTGGAGGATTTGATTTTTTCCTTGAGTCTTGAGTGTTTATGCTAAACCAAGCTAAGTAACTGTTGGCTGTAGCTTCATATTTGCTGTGCAAACTGAGGAGTGTTATAAACCTGAATTTCTTATCTCACCCAGCTAAAAGTGATAAGGTTTATTTCCCAAAATGTCTAACTATTCTTTAAAATAAAGCACCAACTTTTCTGCTGTTCACAGATAGATAATCCTGGTTTGAGGGCTTTTCCCATCAAGGTGGACCTGGTCTTCCCAACTAGACTTGCACATGACTTTGAAATGAAGAACTTTAGAGTGTCTGTGCCTGAGGTAACTTGGTGACTGGAAGAACAATATTTATGCTTTCTTATATCGCTGATGTTCAATGAATTCCTAATGCCTACCAATTTTTCTTTTTCAAGAACAAAACTCAATGCATAGTTGATACTAACGTGACATCTGAGGTAAGAAAAAAAACACACTGCGTATTGAACTATTTTAAAGTTTAATACGTTTAATATTGAATAATGTGATTCAATTCTGAATCTTTTTAAAAGAATGAACTGTCCTTGTGTTACAGTACTGCTTACTAGAAAAACGCTGCAAAATCATAACGTGTGACAGTTTTATCCTGGACAAAGAATCAGCCGCAGAGTTTATATTGACAGGAGACGTACAATTTAAGGATCTCCCACAGCAAGCAGATGTATGTGGCACACAACACACTCACAATGCACACTCATGGCCAGGATACACAATAAAGTGATATTTTGATTCTCAACCCTCTTGCTTTGCAGAATATCCCCTTTATCCAAAAATATACTGGAGATGGTTCAGAGGTCAAATTTAAGAGCTTTATACGTGTAAGCTATGATAAGCAACGATATGTGCTGGATTCTCAGGTATGTTGACGTGTGATCACAATAATGCCAAGATACTGCTATTAATGCATTTCAGAAAACTCGAATTATTAAATTTATTAACGGAATAAAATGGTCTTAAACAGGCAAAGACTGATGAAGGCAACTGGAAAGATCCAACAATTAAATGGGTATATTCAGTTGATACATGAACAGTCAAACCTGTATTACTTTAGATCATCATTCAATTAACTTGAAGTCTCATATAGAATTCATGTTCCTTGTACAACAGGCTGAAGTTCGGGTTGAGTACATCATATTCCCCGATCGATTGCAGATTATTACAACTGGAGCTGGATTTGGG
>JAQNCA010000024.1:24869704-24882105 GCA_029783725.1 Acanthurus tractus | reverse complement strand
CTTCTGAGAAGCTGTTATGTCGACTATCCTTTTTGTATGTTTCCATAAAAACAAACAGTTTTAGAAACATTGCGGAAAGAATGAGAAAATAAATGCCGCTTTTTTAACTGTCATGGTCCTCTTTAGTGGATGATGTTTTGCCCATTAAGACAAATCATAGGTCATAATTTTCACCATTCTGATCCTATGATGCTGTGTCTGAAATGCACATACAAACACACACATACACACACACACACACACACTCACACACACAAATGTAAGAATGATATATTGTATTGGCATTTTTTGAATTTGGTGTTTATTGACATCATCATTCTGTAGTCCATGAAAAAGATTTCTAAAAAAAAGAAATGTACGTGTTAGCAACAGCTGTAGCAGTAGCCGCAGCTCACAACATCCCTGAAAATGTAGTAATAAATAAACATTAAAAAAAAATATCTCAGCTTGCATTTCTAAAGTTCTTAAAATTTAATTCGGCTAATGTTCCTATGCCACTTTTACTGATATTTTTAAGCTTGTTGCAATGTCCTGATTGCATAAAACCGTGTAGAACATTAATGACTCAATAGTGCCATAAACTGTTGACATTTACACATTGTTTGTGTTTTCCAGTGTAGCTATTAAAACGTAACCCGTATATTTGAATGGGTTTGGTCTGAACAACCTTAACATGTAAAGGTCAATGGTGCTGCACTCATATAAATAGAAGTTACTTCACCACATTGAAATTCACAGTGATTTACTGGACTGATGACAAGAGTAAATGTCAGTACTTTGGAAAAATCCTCCTTGCAAGAACGTTTAAAGAACCACAAACATTTTCATGTACACACAGAATAAATTCTTATACAAAAAAAAATGTGTAAGCAGTAACAGACGTGAAAACTGTCAAACAAGCTATCTAAACACATTCAAATCATTAAGAGAATTTGTAAGCCCCTACCCGAAATTGCACTGTAATTAAATGTTATTAAGCAGACTCTTTTCTGATTGCATTGTATTCATGAGGAAATATGCTTGACTATTTAAAGACGTCGGTAAATAACATTTAGTCGTGGTGTGTGGTCTTCAGTTCAGTGGCCTGTTCTTCTCTACGTGTACAAGTACATTAAACGAAAGCATAGGAGATACTGAGACATTAGTAATTTCAGTTTTGATCAAGTTCTGTGTTTTCAGAAAATTTTATCCATGTGTTTACATTTTAAATGTATGAATACCCTTGCAATTAATTGACAATGCTCTTAAATGTGCTAAAATCTAAGCAGAGGTTTTGGAACTGTTGTTGGTCAAGTGCTTATTGAAAATTTCCGGATTCGCTCCTCGTGGCTGGAAGGTGTGTGTGAATCTATCAAGGCTGATGGTCAATCAAGACTTTGTCAGTATTTCTCTAATTGGCCTGTGGTTCCTTTATGTGAAAATCATGCAGTCAGTTCAAACTCAGCATTAGTAAAGTGCTGCTTCAGAGAAAGAGGAGCAGAGGGGGTAGGAAGTCACTCACCGCCGGCCTGTCTGTGGTCTGTGTTTGTCAGTTGATGTGAAGCTGCTCCACCAACATGCTGTGACAGGAAAGGAATTAACTTTGTGATGAGACAAAATAAAAGAAAGAGGCCTGGAGGAAATGATGGTAAAAAACTATTAAATGTGTAATGTACATTCAAAGCCACTTCAGTACATTAAAAAATTGACATGTTACAAGTTTCAGAAGCTGGAACTCAACATTTGGCAAGCTGTTAAATGAGCCGAACACAATTTGTGTTTATGTGAGATACCGTTTCTCTGATTGGTTCAGAACTGGTGTCTCACTTCTGCAATGTAAGATCTCCAGATTTGTGTACTGTGCCTGTGTTTTGGCCCGGACTAAACCACCTCTCAGGAGTGTCCGCAATCAAAGGATTTCCAGGTCTCAACTATCTGATTCACAGGCTGCAGTCACTGCGCCAGCCAGGTTACTGCACCAGTGCTGTGCAGAGTAAAAATGTTGATCTTGAGTCTGGTACATCACCACAACCACGGCAAAATGGAACAATGCATCATGATGATTTACCAAGTTTGTCTTCTATTTACGGTACATAGTTTTTAGTTTTTAAAGAAAAAATTCAATTTGAAGGTGCCAGTAATTTTACAGACCAAATATCCTCTTGTCATGTCAACAACTAATTAAAACAAAAAGCAAAAAAAGAAACAAAAAATGTTAAAATGTGACAAAAATTGGACCTTAAGCGGGTAAAGCTTGTAAGTTGATGTAATCAAATGGCTGTTTTAAAGGTCAGTAACCTTTTTAGTCCCACTAAATAGTTGTGTCAATTTATTAAGACATGAGTGAAATTTCCTGCTAATAAAGTGCAGTGCTTCAGCTCTGACATGTCATGATGTCAGAGGTGCTTCTGTTTAGCGACCCCAGTGTTTAAGATATTTTTCTTGTTGTATTGTTAAAAGTGCTTGAGAAGACTTTTGAAAGTGGAAGCAGCTATACTTAAAAAAAAAAACAATTCAAATTAAAGTTCTGCATTGAAAATTTTGCTTCAGTAAAAGCACAAGTAACTTAATGAATATAAAGTATGACCCTTGTCATTTTTATAGAAGCTTTAACATTAACATTGTAGGTTCATGTTCCAATTTGTCAAGGATCTTATTTAACCTCACAGACTGTTAGATTCAGTCTATAACAATGTATTACTGTGTGACATGATCACATGTTTCATCTGTATAATCTTATTCTGCAAAAGAGCTAGTTAATACAGCTTGTAATAAAGTGAAGTAAAAGTAATACGTCCCAAGCAGAATATGGTGGAGTAAAAACTAATTCCTCAAAGCTGTAGCGGTGTTGGACCTCCAGTCATTGAGCTAGCTAATTGCAAGGAGTTCCTCCTCACCACTGATTGTTTTTTTTTTCTTTTAAACTCTCTGAAGTAATTAAATTGTTGAAGGACACATACTTAGATCCTGGCCTGACTGACTCTGAGCTGCACTAAAGAGCAGAATGAAATTTGAAATAAATTATCTATCATCTCAGTTCGTCCAACTTAAGCCAAAACCTCTTTAATAAGGACCCCAGACCACACTTGCAGTAGGGAAAAAAAGACACCTATGATACAGCGTCCCTTTGATTCCTGTGTTTTCCCAAAGCGAGCCGTTTCCTCACCTCCAGCCGAGGGCGCATCTTCAAAGCAGGGGACTGCAGAGCAGCAGGGGGCGGAGCGTGGCGCACTGAAGACGCGCAGCCTATCATAAAGTTTGTCACTCCTGAGAATGCTGCTTACCTGTGCGCAAAAACGCCGATATTTGCCTCACCTGGACTGTCTGCGATGGACAAAATCTGTTGAAATAAGATGAGGATATTATTTTTCTGTGCGCTTTTTTCGACGAAGGGAAGACGTAGCAAAGCTGAGCTAAAACAAAGTTTCTCCCACCAAGGTGCATTTATTCCAAAAGCAAAATAACAGCAACAGCAGCTCAAAGGTAATCAGCAATTTGAAACTACTCCGATCTATGTATAAATGTACTGTATGTACTGTAGAAATGAAGTGATCTTCATGAACATGACCAGAAATTACTCGTTCATTGAACTGACGGCACGTCTCGTAGGTTTTGAGTTATCTATAGAGAACAATTCCACGAAAAAAATCAAAGTGCGCTACTTTAATATTTATAGACAACAGATAAAGGAAAAAGTCTAAATAAAAAGAACATTAAGTCGCTTGAGTCAAGTTATTTGACTTTAAGGCAGAAATCAAGAGACCATAAGAACTACAATTTAACCTTAAAATTTTAAACAGATATTTTCTTTTACAAGATTAAAGTCTTGTCATATGTTGTAGAGAATGTAGTTTAAATTGTAGAGAAGGTCTAAAATTATTTACTGCCCGAAAAAAACGTGAATATGTTAAGAATAAAGAACCATAAGTTCCATGTTTTCAGGTTAAATAACTCCAAAATGTGTGATGTATATTTACCAGGCTGGTCTGTTGGTGTGGAGTGTCAGAGTTGTGCGACATGAACTCACATTAAAATTACTAGACTACGCAGATATTATTCAACTTCAAGTTTTAGTTTGGTCTTTCAAGAGAAAGTAGTTAACCAGTTATGGGGAGTCACTTCTGTGTAACTCACATGAAAGAGGAATCAATCTGAACGTTGATACTGTTGAATACATTTAGCTGCACTAATTTTCAATGCTTTAAAAGGTTGTCTAATGTGACCTCTTCCATCCTTTTTTAAATTAAAATAGACTGATACATTATTTATTTATTCCCTGTGGGATCAACGCCTGGAGTCTCCATGAACTGAACAAAACAGGAAAATAA
The DNA here is from genome assembly GCA_029783725.1 of Acanthurus tractus. Lineage (NCBI taxonomy): Eukaryota > Metazoa > Chordata > Actinopteri > Acanthuriformes > Acanthuridae > Acanthurus > Acanthurus tractus. Next base: position 24,877,798 of record JAQNCA010000024.1, on the reverse strand, counting down.
TAAAAAATATCCTCAATGTACCGTAAAAGACTAATAAAGTATTTCCAGTAAATGCAGGAGAAGCAGGATATTTTGAATCATGATTCAGAGTTTAATCATTTAGGGCAAACAGTTATTAAAGTGGAACTGCACTTGATCAGATTTGACGATTTCCATTAGTTTATATGTCAGCACATCAATCCAGAAGATGAGAATTTTATTGAAACCCTTCTTACCTGTTTGTGTGGAAAGGTTTTTATTCAACAATATGTAGCTGAAGTGTGGGGATTGATCATCCTTTCAAATTCAGGTCTCAAAAAGAGATACAGTGTTGAAAGACATATTTAAATTAATCACTTTAGTCAAAGTAGCAAAACCACATAGTAAAATGCAGGTCCTTGATTTATAACTTGACTTAAATAAAAGCATACGATAATTGGCAACAAGAAGTTCCCAAAGAATCTAAATTAAATGTTTAACCTCGCAGAAACAGTCTTGTCATTGTTTTATTATCATGCAGTTAGATTTAAAAAAAATAATTAGTGGGTAAATAAAGTTTATTTTAACCTTTTTTATGTAAAGTTGATATACATACATATATACATCTACATATATACATCTTTTTTCAATTACATATATTTATTTTTAAAATAAATATATGTAATGTACCAATAACTGCTAGGTAGAACAAAGGGACAATATGTACGTACATAGTACTAAGTACATTAAAATGAAAGTTCTCCAAAATTGCACTCAACTCAGTTTCATAACTAAATATTCTTTTCAATTTCCACCACCGTATAAATGAATCTTGACAATCTCGCTTTGACTTTTTTTATTTCATTGCAAACCAGGACAACAGGTGCCTCTTTCTGTATATTTTGTTTTAAATCTGACTCTTTGGTTACACATATTTTTTTAATGCCTGTGTTAATAAGAACATAAATATTTAAGTAACACAAACAAGAACGGGAAACTTTGTTCAGCAATTGTGTTTCCCTTTTGCCTCACAGCGTCTGTGTGTGTCAGCGATCAAAACTGTTGTCTGCTTTTGAGACTTGCCTGTATTTTTCAGTCTGAAACTCATCATAAGATAGGCTCACACTTGATAACTCTGATAATGTTGGCTTTTAAAACTTTGTCCATCAAATGTGATAGATTTTTCTGGTTGCACGGTGTCCACTTCGAAGAGACAGAGTGGTGCTGAACTGCTGTGAAAAGCTGCTGTAACCAGAACTGCTACATTGTCCTCAGTGTTGTAAAAATGCAGCAGATCATTCACTCAACGCGACGGTGTATGAATCAGTGTTGAACAGATGCTCTTAAATCACTGAGGATGTAAAGCTGTCATTCATATTTAGACTATCTCCGTGTTCAATCTTACAGTTAAAGCACAGAGAGACAGATGAACTGAGACGAGCCTTCTATCCCGAGCCGTCTGTGTCACTAACTTAACCCTGAAGTTGGATGTACAAATTAGATTTGGGTTTTCTGATCAAATGTCAATTAAAGTATTTTTTACATTTTTAAATAAAGTCAATTTCATTTATATGAATTATTGATCCGTCAGACTTTTGGCGGGTTTGGGCTCAGACTTCAGTCAGTGCAGCAGTTCTTTGTTTTTGCTTCAAAATGTTTCTGGTCTTTGTGCTGATATTGAGCATTTTTCAACACATGGGCACGAACAAATTCATTAAAACCTTGAGTTTACCAAGTACATGTTTGAGTGGGACGCTCCTCTGGCCACTGCTCTTACACCCGATGAATTGTTGCGTCTCTCTCCACCCTTCTTGTCCTCTAAGAAGTTTCAAACAAACTGCTGGTAGATGCCATGTGCGTGTGCTGCAGCGTCAGGGGTCAGGGTTAGTGTTTGTGTTACTGTTTTAACTGTGTTTTTCTGTGCCTTTGTCTGGGTTGAGACTTATGCCGGGAAGAATGAGGATTAAAGTAGGCCTGTACATTTTTCTGGTAAAATGCTTACAAATGTATCAGTGTGACATTGTAAACTGGCAGATAAGCAGTTCATAAAAACAGGAAAAATGTTAGGATCTAAAGTCAGAAACTCAGTCACAAACAAAAGTTGTAAAGACCAAAAAGTGTTTGAAACTCAGGGACACCAAACTCATATTGTAGAGTCTTTATTTTTTTTTAAAAAGGCAGGAGAGAAGTTTACTCCCTTTCTGTGCCTCTTCCCAATGGCAGGCTTGTAAACTGGGGGCTGTGCTGGGTCTTGGTCGGGCAGGTTTTATGACCAGCACTCTGTCATTGCACCATCCTCCTCCTCCTCCTATGCTGCCGTCCCCCTGGGGCCCCCCTTATGCCAGCTGTTTCCCCTAGGAGCTCTCAGCGCTCCCAGCACTTTGACGAGCAGAGGAGGATGCTGCTGTCTTCATGTGTTTACAGTCATGTTAGTAACAGCCGAGTTGGGGGGACCATTCCACGTACGTCTGAGTTGCATTCCCAAAAAATTACAGAGCTGCTCTGGCTCCGGGCCGACATGACATAAATCAGCTTGACCTTTAACACCAGACCTTTCATTAAGGAATTCCAAACTAATTGCTTTACGATTTCATTGCAACTAGAAAGCATCTCTGAGTGGGTTTGACTAAACCTTTGAGTAGGAAGTGTAATCCTTTTGGTTTGGCTGTATTGACTTAACAAATTGAGATCTCCTGAGGGGATCCACCACTGTCAGTCAGAGTGACACCACCTCTCTGCTCAACCACATGCCCACCCTGCCTGCCTCCCATGGATCTGCATATCAGACATCTATGTCTTCCACTGGAGCCTGTGGATGACCCGGGCAGTTTGCTTGGTCAGATATGGTATCAGAGCAGGTGATCTTAAGACATTAGATACTTACCTCCAAAGCGTCAGAGTACTTTACTGTTTCCTGCTGTTAAGATAATTGTAGATGTTCCAGGATGGGGGTGTGGTAGAAGTCAACAAGATTGTTTGGGGCTAGGACAAAGTGTGGGGCCAAGCACGAGTCTTGCAGGCTGATAGCTTACTTGTAAACTTGTTGTAAACTTCCACAGACTTGTCCAACTTTAACAAGCTTCATGTCACCCAAGGAAATCAGAGCCACTCCCCCCACTGACTGACAGTGTTGAGGTTTGGACAAGTGTACATACTTGGAGTGTGTTGGGGACAGGATGCCGTTTCAGAGCGTGTGCCCATAATTATATACATAAAGTAATTGTCCTCATGTTATTGTTGGACTCTCATTCTCAGGCTCCTGGATGCCGTCAGTCTGCAACTGTTGATGCTTTCTGCCGCCAGTGTGTAAGAGGCGGGGTGTTTTATGGGCCGTCTTTTGTAACTTGCCTGGAGGGCTGTTGTTGTAAATCATGTGTGATTTATAAAAAACAGGTTCTCCTGTCTGCCAGGTTTCATCTGCACAAACCTCATAGACGTACAAATAGACTTTGGCCTGCAGCCATACCTCCCTGGAACTTCTTCCTTTACCAAACTGCTCTCCTGTCAACACTCCCCTTCACTCTCATCCCTCCCCCCGCTGCTACCTCTGCACAGGGCTGATGATGTTGTTTTCTTTGCGCTTGTCTTTGACTGTCCTCCATGGGAAGTACCTGGCAGCGGATGCATGTGGCAGGCTTCTGTCTGGACACGTCTGTCTCCCCCTCTCTCTTCTGTCTCCACGGCCACGCAGCGTGAGAACTGCAGTATCCATGGCAATGAAGGAGGTGTGCTTGGAGTTGGGTATTTAAATGTTGAAGCCAGGAGGATTTAGGCCTGAGTGTCTGCACTTCTGATGTTCAGAACTGTTAGATCAGCAGAAACTAAGTGATTTCAAAGCCTGTGAAAAAATGACCTCAAGACTTCAATGTTAGTGTATGTGGTTTAGTGATGTCATAAAGAAAATGCAACTGTGAGTTTTACAGACTGAAATGATATCAGATTTGCAGTGATAACACTCTGTCTGTTCTTTCTTCCTGCAGGTGTTTTGGATGCACTGCCATCCTATCATGTGGTAATATTCTCAGCCTAACCCACAAGATAGTGAACAACACTTTGAGTGGCTGACCTCATCATCAGTCTTGCACCTGCACCAGCTGCTCTCATGGCCCACCCTTACGAGCCTTGGTTACGGACAGCACCATCTAGTGGCAGCTCAGAAGACATGAACATTCCCTCCTGGTGGGATCTGCACAGGGACGTCCAACCAGGGAGCTGGATAGACCTGCAGACAGGACAGGGTGTCGGCTTGCCTTCAGTGAGTCCAGGGAGCTCCATGGGGTTGCAATCCTCTTTAGGCCCCTATGGCTCAGATCCACAGCTGTGCACCCTGCCACCAGCTCAACACGCTCCAGCTGCACACTCATCACATCTCTTTCCCCAGGATGGCTTCAAGATGGAGCCGCTGGCCCCTGAAATGCTGCAGCAAGAACCGTTTTCCTTGGAGGAGCCACAGGAGAATGTTGTCTCAGCCCGCCCAAAGCCACAGCGCCGCTCCTCCTCTAGAAGCGCTGGCCAGGCTGTGTGTCGCTGTCCTAACTGCGTCCATGCTGAACAGCTGGGCCAGAGCACTGACGACAGCAGGAGGAAGCACATGCACAACTGCCACATCCCTGGCTGTGGCAAAGCTTACGCCAAGACTTCCCATCTGAAAGCCCATCTTCGATGGCACAGTGGCGACCGGCCATTTGTCTGCAACTGGCTCTTCTGTGGCAAGAGATTCACACGTTCTGATGAACTGCAGCGCCACCTACAGACACACACTGGTGCTAAGAAGTTCAGCTGCGCATTATGCCCAAGGGTGTTTATGCGCAATGATCACCTAGCCAAGCACATGCGTACACACGAGTCTCCTCCAGGACATGGAGAGGAGAGGGTAAATGGAGAAGGAAGGATGGATAAGGGCTTTGATGCATCTACACCTCCTCAGTCATCCTCAAATGTGTCTGCATCTGACACCACAGAGCCTCCGCTAAAGCTGAAATGTGAGACAGACCCCTCAGTGTCTAGCATGACAGGGCAGTCCGGCTAACTTCATTATTTTCAGAAGACTTTTTTGCAGTTAAAGTTTACCATTTGTTCCCATCTCTGTCATTGAGATGTCGTAGTTATATGATAGAATAGAGATTTTTAAAATAGCTTGGACAGAAAAAAGTTGAATGGAAAAGGAATTGTTTGTCTCTGGTCCTTGTGATTTTATCAGCAGGGGTGACTCAGTGATAATCTGGATGCACAAAGGGGAAAAAGAAAGAAGTTCACCTATTCTGTGCATGGAAAACTTTCCTCTGTTTACTTAAAGTGAAAAATGGCTAAGGAGGCATCGAAGAAGTTGTAGCTTGTTGCTGGACTTTGATTGCTGCTAGAGCCACTATAGGCAGTAGACCAAGAGACTGGGATAAGATCAACTGAAGGTGGCTTGTTCATTTGTTTACAATGAAATTAATTAAATGTGTTATATAGTTGGAGAAATGCTTGTCTCCAATACAGTTTAATTTACCAAGTTTCAAGGGCAGCATGCTTTTGGGCAGAAAAAAGGAGACTTTTTTGTGGAGCCTACTGTGTAACTTGTGACAAGACACTGGAATATATTACAGCATTTTTTATTTGAGAAGGTCAATAGCAATTTTGACCTTTGATAGTTACTACCACGAAAATGCGTCTGTGTGTGTGTTTGTTGGAATGTAAGTAACTCAAATGGTACTTATATAAAATGAAAGTACAACAGACAATAATGTCTTGCTGTGCCAGTATACTGTAATTTCAAAGTAATGCTGGTATAATATAGTATAATATGATATAGTATAATATAATATATTTTATACGATAATATAATAAAATAAAATATAATATAATATAACATAAAAATTAGAGTTCCATGCACTACAAAGACTTCTTTAATCAAGTGTGTTTCTGTCAACACTGTAGTTTTGATGGCAAAACACTTATAAATAAGAACAATCATACAGTAGGATAATGTGAACATTAATTCAGATGGAAAGAAACAATGCAACTACCAATAAGTGTGACAATGATGTGAAAAAGACAATCTCACAACCACAGCAAATCAAACCTAACAATGAAAAGTGGTTAGAGGGCAGTGACGGCACTTTTAGAAGGTAAGGACGGAAAGATAAAGCTCAGCGTCATGGTCATCATAGCTTAATATGAGTGAAAGGGCTGTCTGGTCAAATAAATCCTGGTTTCTGTGATCATATTTGGCAATGAACACAAGTCCACAGAGCCAGAATGTCAACACTTGAAGCCACTGGTGCTCCAGGAAACTTCTGGAAAGGTAGTTTGCTCAATAACCTCTGTGGTCCCAAAATTTAAAGTTAAACAAATGGATTTCTGAGGTACTATTTTTGTTCTGTTTCACAACTTTTATTTCTTTTAGCTCCTTTTAAGCAGCAGACAACTGTTTTTAACAAAAATATTGCGATTAACTGCTTGGTACAAAAGATAAAATTAGCTACTACCTAGAGAATTTAAGAAAATCAATAAGCGTCACCTAAGAAACTGGGTAAAAAATAAAAAAACACAAGTGAATATGGTATTTGCTGAGTGGCCAGAAACACGACTTCAATTGAATAGCAGTTTTGCTCTATGTCCGCTGGATGTGTAGTTAGGCATTTGTTTGCTAACAGGTTTGCCATAACGTCTTTTTTAAGGTGCTAATAATTCAGTGTGGTATTTAGAGCTTGTCCGCTGGTGACAAAAAATTAGTTGATGTTGTTTTTCCATAGCATAAATGCCCAACAGAAAATCTTGAAATAACTTAGCTTTATAAAGGGTGGTGAGGCAGTGGTGACTGTCCTACCCATACTGCCAGGAATCCTCATCAGGTGGATTTATACAGTTCTGTTCACCATTTGCATGTCAAATTGAGCTGTAAGCCCATTCATCAACAAAGAATGTGTTAGGGGCTTTTCACTCAACACATTTTATAAACAGCTGCTGGTGTGTCTGCACTATTTCCATGTTCAATGACACAAACAAATGTTTGACAAAACTATTTTTTGAAACATTTCAACCTTTGAACTCTGAATTAGCATGCAGAGAAAGACAGTTATAGCAGTCTGGCAATTGAGCCAAAATGCAGTTGAACAACACATGCATCAGAACTTGTTTAGGTTACTTATTTTTTAATAGTTAAATTTCATAATCAATATTATGTGATCAATAGTTCTGTAGCAAGCAGTATGAGCAGCTTTACAGTTTAATATACTTAGAAGACTCAGACATTAGGATGAGAGAGAGCTTGCATTATTGGAGGCTCATGATTGCTGTATTTATGTATAGAAGATAAGAAATGGAAGACATTGCTTAAACATTAGTCAATTATTGTGTATAAACTATTATTATGTTTTGTAGATGTTATTACTGATAGTCTTTTATGTTGGTCAGTAGAACAAAAAGGACAACTTTTTAAAATTTGGTTGCTGTAGTAAATGTTATAGTTGACTGTAATGAAATAATTTCTTTTAATAAGTTATGTGTTGTGGTGTAATAACTTGTATTTAATCTATTATTGTCCTTTATTAAATAAAAAAACCTATACTCTGTGTCCATGTTGATCTTAATTTACCTGAATTATGAAATCTGTGCGATAACAGTACAACATTATTCTTATAATGCCAACAACAAAAACAAAAACAACAACAACAACAATAATAATAATAATAATATTAATAATAATAGAACTTGTGGTATTAATAGCCTAGTAATAGTAGTACTAGTATTATAGAAGTAAGTGTGGCAGTAGTAATAGAAAAAAAGAAATTGGTCTGATGTTTTTGTGCATTTTGATGTTTGTGCAATATATATAATATGCTACACCTGGAAAGATTCCAACAATGCACAAACAAAAGTAATTCTTGGTTTTGATGTCATGATTTGAATGTAATGTTTTTTGCTTTTAATGTAGGAGTAAATATATTAATGTAAGTGTGTATGTTTTTGAGTTTATGTGTAATTGATAAAAAATAAATAAATCTAGGCTAAATTACATTTCAGGTTTTTAAAGTAACAAATTACTCCTTGGCAGAAACTGAGAAATTTATGGTCAGTACAAAAACATTGCAATAAGGATGCTTACACAGTAAACCAAAGAGATTTAGACCAAAACCGAATTTTACATGT
>JAQNCA010000024.1:24841344-24851550 GCA_029783725.1 Acanthurus tractus | reverse complement strand
CAGGTTTCTGAACACCATGGGACAGTACTCCTTGAACTTAAAGCGACTAGGCAGGTTTTCTCTGACAAGAAAGAGACAAGAAGGAAAGAATGACTGCTGCTGAAGTTTTCAGATTCTTGGACTGATTTCTGTTTTACAAGGATCCTGCACAGACGGTAATACAGCTCAGAGATGACAACACAGCCTTGAAATTCTTGTCTAAATGTAAATGTTTATCTTGTGTACAAAACTTTAAATGCTGACAGTCTGCACCTTGCTTAAATGTAGCATTGCAAGCAAAACAAGTTCCATGCTCTTTCTTTTTTCTACTAAAGAATCAGGGAGATGCATGTAAATTAGTTGACGACAACCATACCAGATATCACATAACCTTTTGTCACTAAAAAATATGATAATGAGCTAAAATGTGAAATGCAAATCAATTTTCAAATTGCAACCAAAGTCCCTAAATCAGTGCAGCTTTACAGCGTGTGCTTAGTCATTTTTAAAGTAAACAGGATTTCTCCGCCTCCACATTCAGCTCTCATGATGTTTTGAAGTGACAACAGAGATGGGTTGCTGTTGATTTGCACTTTGATATGCAAGTTCTCAAACATGAGACTTTTGGAGACTGTTAATGAGCAACAAAGAGACCAGAACAGCAGCACTTAAACTGCAGGTGAATCACACAAAAAAACACATCGGAGGAAGAATAGTATTTTAAAACATGATGGTTAGTACACTTACACTTACACTAGCTACTTCAGAGTGATGGTGCTGTGCACAGGACCAAAGACACACACTATTCTGACTGATTGAGATTATCACACCCTCTGATAATACACCATACTGCTTTAGTCCTGTTGTGTCACTTTGTCATGAGGATGATTTACACCTCAAAGGAGCTCAGTTAAGTTCTCAAATGAACTTTTACAACATGCAGTTTCTGACTCTACAGTGGCCACACAGGACCCCACTGTCACACGAATGGATGCAAACAGTCATTCTGAGTGCAGCATAATGTGGCAAGCCATTAAGTGAAAGTCTGCTTTTGTATTGTAAGAGGATATGATGAGTGCAAAGAGTTGTAAAAAGGCACTATTGACAGTTTTTGACAACAAAACCTACAAATATGTTTCCACTAAGACTGGGCAAGAAAACATATAGAGACGATGGATAGCAGTTCAGAGCACAGCCCACAGAGGAACAAACTACCTTTAGGAAAAACTTTACTCGTCAACAATAATAATGCTCAATATCCAGAAATGCAACAAAAGGCAGAACACAATCATCTTTGGTAAATTGCTGCCTCACTTATTCACCATCCAGTTTGTTTTACACAGATGACTTGAGCTTGATACATTAAAGTTCTAAAAGCAAACCAATTTTTCTCCAATGCTGATGATACTGTCGAAAAAGTAAATGCCTCAACTATAACGGGAAACACAAGAAAACCTTTTATTCACCTGAAAGGTTGCCATGCCTCTGACAGCACCATTGTTTTCTTAAATTACAAGTCAAGTCTCCATGTAGGACTTTATGTTATGGATGTGCTTAAAGTTTCAGTTTTGTTTGGATGGTTTCGGATCCATGCAGCCGATTCAGCAATTTAAAACAGCGTTGGAAACCAATAAGGAGGGTAATCGATAGCAGAACATTCCTAGTTTCTTCAGGATTCAGTTATTAACCAGAATACTTTTCAAACTGGCAGTATTGCTAATTTATACACTGGGATATATGCTGATATTTATCAATCTAAAAAAACTTATCGTGATCATGTTTTTTCATTTCAACGTTCAGCCCTGATTCATGCATCCAACTGATGTTGGAGTGGTAGCAGGCGTTTTGAACTCTGGATGTGGGCTGACCCTTTTGATTACATGTGGATAACAGACTGCGCTGACAGTTCAGAAGCTGTGTTGTACCTACTTGTTAAATAGGTGGTTGTCCACTTTGATCTTACTGTAGGCTTTAAAGTCATCTGGCATCAGCATTACTGGTACAGGCACGTTGCTTAGCTCGTTAACCTGAAGGACAGAAGTGAGAAAGAGGGAGACAAATCAGACAACAATTTAAAGGAAACAGGAAAAAGCTATAAACACCAGCGGACTGCAACATTATGTAGGATTACAAGAAAACAAACCAACAATTTTGATTCTTGCAATTCTACCAAGGTCACAGTTTAACATTACGCTATGCTACCTCTGGAAAAAAAGCATCGCTGTACATTATCAAGTAACCAGCAATAGAAGGGAAACTGGGGGGTAAGACTGAGGAGATACACTTATTCAGGGAGAAAGTTGAGCCAAACAGTCTTTCATGAAGTTTGCGGCATAACAGACTGGTCAAAAACTGAGAAAAGCGATGCAAAGGGTGGGTATACAGTCGCTCTGTTTGGCCATTTAATATATGTTCTTCTCCTTTACAGAGTCAGTGCAGACCCTTGCTGTATTATTGTCAATGCAATGAGACTATGCTGCTGTTACACAAGTGCCAGTGTACCGCAAACAGTATTCAATGAGCACACACAGACATGCGCGTAACTTGATAATAACCTGACCCTGAGTGTTTGCAGTTATAACAACAAAGCAAATTTTACAACCATTTTAGTAGCCAATAAAAATACATTTTAAAAAGTCAATAAAAGATACAGATCTTTGAACACTGAAAAAAACATTCTGAAAGTTAAGTCAGGCAGCTTCCTTGTGCTTGCAGATGCTCAGTAACATTCTTTTGTGTGCTTTACAATGACATGCATCAAAACATGAGAGAGAATGGGATGTGAAAAATGCAGTTGTGATTTAATATCAAATTCCTATCTGACCTCACTATATCCTTTGTGAATGTGAGAAATGTGTCATTGTGTTGTGTAGTTATTCTGGATGGACTCACTAAAACAAGTGCAAAAAAGTACAACTACTCCATCAACTTACTGAACGGATAGACCTCAGTGGCTAATTACTGGCTAATATGACAATTGGAAAGTACGGAGGAATCAACAGCATCAAACAGTAGGTGTTATACATCCCAAAGAAAACACAGACCAACACTAAGTGGAAGCAAAGACCTTGAGCATCACAGCTAGGGCACTATTAAAAATGCATACAACTTCTGACTGGAAGAAGGAGACTTTGATGAGGAATCTGTTTGATGTCTTGAATCGGCTCACCACCCACACCTCAAATCACCAGGCCTGTGTGCTGCACCCACACACCCACTGCCAAAGTTCACCCACTGAATGCTGGAGATGCTGCAGTGATAACCATATCATTAGCTGACTCCTTAATTCCTTAGTTGTAGGCACTCTCTTCGCCACGGCATTTCTTTTAATATGGTAGCTTGTGTTTGTGCTTCTGATCTTATTATTTCCTCTTGCAGACATCAGAGCGGTTCGATTCTGACCATCAAACACATTTCTACTGTTAAAGGGTCAACTCTGTTGTGGCTGTTATCACAGTTGGCAGTGTCGGCAGTTACCACCTTTGATAACTCACCAAATAACTACTAAAATCTTAGTTGGTATACTGTCAGTTTGTCATTTGTTTTCAGCACCTCTGATGGGACGGATATGCACTTTTAATGGACATGAGGGAAACAACAACAAGGATCTGGAAACACATGACACCACTTGACCGTGGCAATGAAGCCACACTGCAGATAACAGACGCTCATCCATTCAAAACTAATCCAAAGGTTTCAACCCTGAACACAGTTCTCTGTCACACCTGGAAGGCTGCGTTTAAAGCACCGATCAAACTGTGCGAGAATGTCCGACAAAACAATTACTAGGTGTATTGCACATTTAGCAAGACCGAACTGCTGGAGCTGACCCACTCCATCCATCACCGGTGTCGTATCTGCCCTTCTCCGCGCTTTTCATAGCCATTAGTAGTCTCAGCCAAAAGTGAATGTGATATATTTCTCCGCTCTATTTATAGGGGAATTATGTGCACCGAGCATCGGAGCTGCAAATACACGCTGAGAGCGGGTTCATTTCAGCAATAGGCGTGCTGCTGTCTGCAGCTGTGGAGCTGAAAATCCGTGTAACCTGCTGCTCCGGCTGCCTGTCACACCCCTCCCACTCCATGCCTGCACTGTAGCTGCAGCTCACGACTTGGCTCTGACACACATCACCATCCACACTTTATAACGCTGTGCACCGAGTGAAAATGCACAACTTGCCGCGGACATTGTCGCATTCTGATAATCGTCCAGCAGCTTCAAAAATTGATCGGAAACGCTTTCAATTTCTGCAAAACGCACGCTTCAGGCTCAGCAAGCAGCGGCTAGCTATCAGGGCTTCAGCAGCTAGCTAACGGTATAAAGTATTTGAAACGACCTGATCAACATAAAGTCAGCCAGCGGGTTTGCGTGGAAGCGAGCGATCTGCATTACTTGGTGATGACCTATGCATTAGGATGATTACACGGCCGATTGTAAATACCAGAGCTTGCTTGACAGATGAGGGTAGCTGGCTAACAAGCTAGCAGGCTAGCTAAATCAAAACAGCAGCATAAACAAACCGCTCACTAGCAACTGCGATACATGCGAAATGTACTCACCGTATGGTTGACACCCCACATTAAAACGCTGAGAATGGGCTCACTTGCACGAAATAATTTCACTTTCTGTCCTATAAAATGCTTCTTTTTCGTCTTGGTTTTGCTAGCGCTGACAGGCGCTGCGCTGGTGCAGTTAGATGACATGTCTCCGGCTGGGAATTTGGGGAACACAAGACTGCACTCGCTGTCGTTAGAGCCTCGACACACAACAAGAAAATCGGAGAGTTAAGAGCGTTTAAAAAAGGATCTATAAGTGCATCGTGCTCGTCGTCCAACTCGTAGCGAGTCTCTGGGAAGGATAACTTGTCTTGTTGGGAGTCAGCGGTAAAGCATTTTGCGCCGTCACCACCCTTCCTCCTCCCGTGCAGGCCGCGGTGGAGTCCAGAGAGCAGCTAGCCGGCCATCAGGCTACAACGCAGCCTCCCTCTTTGCAAAGAGAATAAAATAAAATAAAATAAAAAAACGACCTGGGGCAGTAAATGCGAACCGGACAGCTCCTCTCCTTCCCCTTAACGGCTGCAATCCAACACTGATGTAATGCCGTTTCACTCGTTAGTGGGTGAGTAATCCCATCATGATGCGCCCCAGATTGTTGTCAATCATCAACTAACGTTGAGTTCGGGGTCTCCTCAAGATGGCGTCTGTGTTTCAATACACAATCAACAGCGCCACCAGCTGGCCGCCGGTGGAACTATGGGGGTTCCTGCACGTAACTCTGGACCACCACCTGGTCTGATGAGTGCAACACGGAGGCTCAGTGCAATGCACACCTTATTAAATGTTTTCTGGACTATATCTGAATTTATTTTTTCAATTAACTGTGTTTGATTAAGATACTTTTTTTGTAATTGTAAAAAAAGCATTTTTGGTAACTCAGCAAAAGATAGTTACATATAGACATGAAATAAAAAGAAAAAAAACAGATAAATAAATAAGGTAAGTATGGTTAATATGACGAGGTCGTGTCCTTTATCTATATCAGAATGAAGGCACAGGAATGAGGCAGGTGACAAAACAATGCAAACAATGCAGTGTATAAAGGTACTGCACAACACAAAGCTCCATAAAACACAGAATTGTGAGCATATGAATAGTAGTGTTTTTGATGGTTACCTCCCCCAAGGTTATCAAACTGCTGAAAAAAGGTAAGATGGTTCTGATTTTAACAGTTTTTGCAAAGAAATCTGTGACATGTCCCATTCTGTTTAACCAGCGAGGGCATACTACTGAAGTTACAGGGGTAAAAGAGTAAATAAAGCCTTCATGTGAGCAAGGCTGACAGAAGAAACTAACATAAACAGTTATGAATGAAGAGAGGAGCCCATAGAAATGTCTACAATTAGACAAAAAGATAATAAAAAAAAATAAATCAATAAATAAAGGTTGACTGGTGAGGCAAAGTGCTGTAAAGACAAATCTGTGCACTACTGACAATCTCTTTCTCCTCTCACTGACACTGAAATTGCACCCTGTCTGTACTTGGATCGAGCTGTCATCCCCTCTATGTTTAATAAAATTAAATCACAAAATTAAAATAAAGCCACATCTTCACACACATAAATGATAGATAAATGTGTGACAGTATGGTCTGACAACATGCCTGTGGGGTAGCATCACTCATGCATGGTACAAAAGACAATATTCTGCAAACTAATTCCAATTTCAGTTGACTAAATATGATGATATTCTGATATTTCCAAGGTCAGTGTCCTCCCAGTTTCATTTCTGCTGTCTTACAAGACTTTCAGCACATTCCTCGTGTTTACACTGCTCACAATACGGAAGCAAGTACATTTTGCAGTTAAACTGGAGACTTTTTTGTAGCCATGCAGATAAGTTTTGTAAGTTTAGATGATCTCTGTCTGAAAGCAGAATTGCTAATTTTTCGTTAGTTAACAGAATAGTCACAGTTTTTAGAGACTGTCTGTTTTTTACTTACTCTGATCATAGAAACATCGAACTGTCTGGCCATTCTTTACTTTGTTTTCCCTTCTTTTCTGCTTACTCCTTAAAACTATGATCACATTTAAAAATCTGCATTTCAATAGGCCTAGTCCTCAGCGGAAAATAAGCTAAGTCTAAACAAAGACTTATTCTGTCTACTTAAATAATTGATCTTTTTGCATTTTATGCAGGCCCATACTCTTCCCTCTGATGTAGCCTATCGATAAACTACTTATATCTAGTATAAATAGCCTATGCTATACAAAGATAATTATTTAATTTACTTAAAAAAATTATTTATTTGAAAATGGTGCAAAACTTGAAAAATGTTCACCCCTCAGCCCGGGCCCCGGGACATGAGGCCTTCAGGGCCTCCGTCGTTAATGCAGTAAAAATAATTTACAGTCAGACAAAAAAGAGGGCGGGACGCATCATCTCATGTGCAACTCAATACCATGAATAAACGACTAAATAAAGGTGAAAATAAGAAAAGCAAAATGTGGAGGAGGATAAATGAACGTGCAGAATAAATGGATGTGGAGAAAAGTAGTCCGGGCCTGCAGAGGATACCCTGTGTGCCCCGAGAACGAGGCGACAAAATAATATCACGTGATCCAAAATGGGCTGTCCTCTGACGGTGCTGAAAAAAAAAGCCATTTTCTGGCGCTGCTGCAAATTCTGTCCAAGTGCAAATAATTTACCTGGATCCCCGTTGGGAGGAGAGCGAAACTTCTATGTCTAAACAGGTAGGAACGAGGCGTCGGTGATCGCTCTTTATCGGCCACATCGGCCCGCTCTTTGCCGAGGCGCACACAAAGTGCACGGTGTCACATTTTGAGTCTCTCTTGTTCGCCTCCTGATACAGCCCTGTCAGTGAATTTAAGATGGCTGCTTTGTGTACCAGTGTGATTTTATGTGGCCGTGCACCCCCCCCCCCTCTCAGAGCTGGTGTTTTCTCTGGATGTGTTGGGTCGCAGCGGCCGGTCGGACGGCGGAGCTTCGGAGAAACGCTAACGCTTCTTTGTTGGTCCGCTGGTCGAGGAGCGGAGCTGATGCACAAGATGAGGCCACACAGGGGCGATTCAATAGTCGGCTGCTGTGTGTGTGTGTGTGTAAGTGTGTGTGTGTGTGTGTGTGTAGCACCACCACACACAAGCAGCATTTGGCTGAACGGCTCCCACTTTCCACACATTATTTCCCGTTAAAACACGTCCCTCCAGGTGCTCTTGTTGGCCGTCAGCTCGCTTTGTTGAGGTCTCACAACCTGCTGCCTGTCCCAAGGACGAGCTGCAGACATTGTCTGAGAGAGCACTGTTGCAGCCACTTATTGACCATATGGGAGAGAATTAACAGTCTCAAACAAGCATTTTTTTTTTGCAGGTTTACATCCATTTGAAACGCTCTGGGGCCCCACCGTGTGAAAAGAACCTGTCGTGTTGTCTGTTTCCCCTGCAGAGCTGTCCAGATGGATAAAATGCAACCCAACCGGATTAAAATCACAGACCTGAATCCGCACCTCACATGTCCCCTGTGTGCTGGGTACCTCATTGATGCCACGACCATCGTAGAGTGCTTGCACTCCTGTAAGTTCCTCACGTGAAAACATCACCTTCCATGCATTCAGTGCTGCTGTTCACCTCGGTGTGACATGAGCACACACCTCGTAATGTATGCATGATGAGCAGAGCTCCGGCTTTGTTGTGGTTTGAAAGATGTGAGCATGATGTTGAATCATAAACTGTGACCCCCACCTTCATATTTAATATACAACATTTTAGACTGCAATTTCTATCTGGATTTTGAATTGGCATTTTTTGTTCTGTGTGTACATGATGTCTGGTTTAAACCCTGCAATGCACTGCAAGTGTTGGTGGGATTGTTTTGAATGTTGACTGAGACTCTGGCCCTCTGGGTTAAAAACTAGAGGGTTGCATCCGCTGCATCGCTCGAGACTTTTTCATTATTAGCACTTTATTTTGATTATGACCCAACGCTTAGGGATGGGTCAAATGATTGGGAGCAGAAAGTTTTACATTTTTAGCAGCATTCAAAAAGAGCCAGTTTTTAAACAGGTTTTTAAAAACTGGACTTAAATTGGTGCTTAAAGTCTACATATATCACCTTTTAAAACTTAGGAAGTTCACCTTAGGGAGCATCTGCGTGCATATTAATAATGCAAAGCATGTGAAACCTTTTTGTTGAGACTGTGTTCGAGCTGCTGATTCAACTCAATAGTGACTGTGGAGGCTGGTGGTGTATCTGTTGGACCAAAATGTAACAAAAGCAGCATTGTTTACTGTATTCACTTGTATTGAAAGTGTTTGGTGAATTGCACATTAATGCTGTTATTTGTAAATCACGTTATTTGAGCATCTGTCTGTGTCCCTTCTCCCTGCACAGTTTGTAAAACTTGCATCGTTGCCTTTCTCGAGACAAATAAGTTCTGCCCTCGATGTGACGTCCAGGTTCACAAGACATGTCCACAGCTCAGCATCAGGTCAGGAGCGGAGCTTTACATCCTGCTGTTTTTTGTTTTTGAAACACTTCTGAGTGATGTCATCATCATGCAGCTAAACATGAAGACTTTTCTTTTTCAGAGCCGACAAAACTCTACAAGATATTGTTTATAAGCTGGTTCCGGGGTTATTCAAAGGTAAAGACCATGTTTTTTTTAAAGCTATTCTGCAACACAATGTCTTAAAGCAAACTCTTTGCCCCAGCCTTTGTCACTCATTTTCCTTGAGCTTCTTCTCCAATGGACCCGTTTTTTCTCTTGTGTGCTGCATTCAGATGAGATGAAACGGAGGCGAGATTTCTACGCAGAGAACCGTGTGCTAGAACCGGGAGAAGTGGTGGAGACGTTTAACATAGCAGAGGATGAAATCATCAGTCTGTCTATACAGTTCTACGAGAGGAATAAGTAAGTTGATCCTCTTCTCATTTTTGCCAAAAACAAACAAACAAATGAAAAAACACAGGGAGAATTCCATATGTTGGTCAGTTCACTGGCAGGTCACTGCTGAGACAGGTGCAAAATAATGCAACTCAATAATCTGACAACAGAACAAAGTAAACAACGGCGTAGAATTACCCGAACATGCAAATAATGTCCTTTTTAAACAGAAATAAGTTTGGGTATTAGAAAAGGAACAAGACCTGTGTGAACACCAAAAAAGATGCTACTCAGAGCTGTCATATATCTCTGTGAAAATTGCTCTCTCTTTGCATGGAAAGAATCATTAATTATTGTTCAACACCTTTTCTTTGTATTTTAAATTTACCAGCAGAAATAATGAGAGGCAGCACTCAGAGATGGAAGGAGACAAGGTAAAGCTTGATTTTAGATAAAAAAGCAAAATGGGACACAGTAGTAATGGAGGCCTACATATGTCAGGTTTAATGTGGTTTACTGGTCTTCACTCTGGATCTCTGCTCTTTCCTTTGTTCTCAGTCCAATGGTAAACGCTTCCTGCAGTGCCCAGCAGCTATGTCTGTCATGCACTTAGCAAAGTTCCTGAGAAGCAAGATGGATATTCCCAACAACTACCGGGTAAATAGACATTCTTGCTGTACTGGTATTGTAACATACTCAAGAGTTTAGACACAGTAATATAAATTCTTTGTGTGAAAAGACTTTTAACTGTCATGTAATCACAGTGTTGAATCAGTCATGTTTGGTTGCATTCGTAAATTGCGACAGGGATAATGAATTTTTGAAAAG
>JAQNCA010000024.1:24795730-24810271 GCA_029783725.1 Acanthurus tractus | reverse complement strand
TCAATAAAACTTTATTGCATCATCTTAAAACATTTCTACCTAAGTCAGAGAGGCAGATTGTTATCTATAATGGTGGCAGTTAAACAGTAAAATAAATAAATCCCATAATCCCAGGCTACCACACGGTATCGTGTTATGAAAAACTTTTGTTTTCATGGTTTTGCTCGAGAGACCCTCTTGCAAAATGAAATACAATTGTACTTTATCGTGCATTATTCTTTTGAAAAGAAAAGATGTGTATGTGTTTTTGTAACAGCAGCTACGCACCCTTCTATGGCAAGAGAGAAAAACTGTACAGAAAACTTATTTTGTTTCCTTCATTTAAGTTTAAGGAGTTTGAACACAAAACTTGTGAGGTTCTGAACAACTGTTCACTTCGTAGTGTGTCACAGGTTTTATCTTGTCAATTGTGTGTGTGTGTGTGTGTGTGTGTGTTGCTACCTTGATGTATCTCTCATGTGGGACATACTGCAGGATGATGGGCTCCATGGTGAGGACGTTAGCAAACTGCACCTCAGGGATGTAGAGTGCACACACAACGTGGGCCCAGCCTGACGGAGACATCGACAAAGGATCAAAGGCATGACAGGTTTTATTAGAAATTACACCGAAATCTGCAGCTTCTTCTTCAGTTCAAGGTACGATCTGGTCTTGCAGGGGGGGGTGAGATAGACAGATGATGACACCACTTACCTCCGCTGTCCGTCCTCTTGAGGGCTCCATCCTTGTGGGGACACAGCTCACACCTCTGGAGTGGGACAGGATAGAGCATAGCTGGCTTTGAGTATCGCATCAATTTGTGACTGGTGAAAGAAGAATGGATGGATGTGTTGTGTCATGTTGTGTGCTGGCACACTCACCACACGCGCCGCCCTCTCCTGTGACTCACATTTCCGACAGAACCACGGACCGGTGGGCACCTGGACAATGCCATAGCATGCTGGGACACACACAGGTAGAACAGGTTACAGGTCGAATTTTTGGTACATGCTCCTATGCAGGTTCCCAACACAAAAGTGACCGTGACAAAACATTTTCTTAGACATTTTGTTAATCTTCAGTGATTTTTTTACAGAGTTTAACTGCTATTAATATGTTGTGTTGTCTGGTAGGTAATGCATAGTGCTGCTATAACTTTCTAAACTTTGAAAGAAAGACATTTTTAATCAATTTGAAACTTTAATTTAACCATATGAAGACAGCTCTCAACGCGATCTGCTTGCATTGGCTCCTATCTACTTTTTCTTCATTAGGTTTTATTACACTTTGGCTGACTGTAAGGGACAAAACTATCCTACTTGGAAAAATGAAACAGCAGATGAGGACAGAGTGAAGTCAGAGGGGCATAAAAATACTTTCAGCCTGCCCGAGTTGCTTCAACAATCAGTCACAGGGCTGATTTTTGCTCAGAAATATGATCCCGTGAGTGAACTGCTCCCCTTGCTAGTCTCATTAAAAGCAACAAAGCAAGTGGACACAAGGTAACAGAGTGTCCAAACCGGCGGGCCTCGCCGGGGCTGTTTTGTCGCAAAAAAAAAAAAAAGAAAAAAAAAAAACACGCCTCTTGCAGTGTCGTGAATTGAACCGGGCCAGACAGCCGCACACACACACGAGCGCACGGACCTGAGGTGCCATCACGGCGCCATCCAGGCTCGGTGTCACTGCGCTCGTCCCTGTGCGTTTAATCATGTGTGCAGAGAGGAAACAACAAACAGCACGCCTACCTACCCCTCCCTCCCACACACACACACACACACACACACATATACACACACTCACACACCAACATACACACAAACACGCACGTAGACAGCGACAGACCTAACGTTACCTAGAAACCTACCGACCAACCAGCACCTCTGGCTGCCTCCAGTCGCCGGGTCAGCCGCCACAGCTGCCCAGTGATTACACGCTAACAGCGGCTAATGTTACCTTGGTGAACGGCGACGCTGCAGCCGTGTCCATCACAGTAAACCAGCGGATTCTCAGCCCAGCCTCGTTCGTCTGAACACACGCAGCAACCTCCGACCATTTCCCGCATGCTTCTCCCATATGAAGAAATGTATTCCCCTCCCGGCAACCGCTCAGACCTCGCCCAGGCCTGTCAAGTGGTCGTCCCGCACTTTACCGCCGCACCGGGCATAGTCGTGGGCCGCTTTCGTCGCGCAGTTTTAGCGCAGTGAAGAGACGAAATCTCGGCGTGGGGTTTGTGGTGCTGCTGCTACGTTTTTTCCGTGATGTCCTCCCCGTCCCCTAAGAACCGATGCAGTGCGCATGCTCAGACCTGCTCCTCTGGGTCGGAATAAAAGTCACAGCAAAGGTAGCAAGTTATTGTTGTTTCTTACACGAGCTCCCGTTTCCAGCGCACGTTTCAAACTATGCACGTGCATCACGAAACGCTCGTCAGTGTGAGAATACCGTGCGCGAAGGCCGCTCAGCAGTCTGATACTTTTATTAATTCGATAAGTAAAACATGTGGATCGAGCAGTCAAAACCGCTGGCTGCACACTGTTTCTCTTGCAACTTCGTTTCAACAGCGCCATCTTCAGGATTTCTACAGAAAACCGGGGCAACAGTTACAAGCTATTTCACCATCCAGTTATCCTAACTTGAAATGAAAATACACACAGAGTCGAATGATTATACCTGTGAGTATGTTTCTGCTTTATTTTTTCATTTCACTTAATTCTGAAAATTTCTATTTCATGTAGGACATTGCAAACAGTTTTTAGCTTGTGTATCCAAATTATACTCTTTCTCTATTTGTAGACTTCTGTAGTTACAGCCGAAACAATTTAAAAAAAGCAAAAAGATATGAAATTCAAACACTGTTTTCACTAAATAGGCTGTAATGTATTTGTTTACTGGGCACTGACATCTCTTGACTCAAATCCAAACTTAATATGATTCCTTTGTTGCCATGAGGGACAATATGTTGTTATTCCAGTTCAAATTTATCAGCATGAATTTCTTCTTTTTTTTTTCGATATCAAGTTGACTCCTGTAATTCAGTCAGCAGATGTCACCAGAAGCCTCTCATTTTGACTCGACTTGCGTCATTGTTGCCTTATGACTCGTGTCTCGATGGGCTAAGTAAACTCTGTCTGGCGTGCTGATTTTATGCTGCAAATGGAACTTGAGACACACACACATACAAACACAAACAGAGTTCAGACAGACGCATGGCCTCCTAGATGATAGTCACATTGCTGTTTCCCTGCCCAGTTCTTTTATATTCAGATGTCAAAAAATAATCCGTGTCCTTAAACTCTTTTTTTCATACTCCTACATTACCACAAACTACACTGACTCCGTTTAGACCTAAACTTCTGCAAACAAACACACGTCTTACTCAACATACTACCCAGAAAACAAATACTCTGAAGTCAACCTCCCATATGAAAAGAGAAGCAGATGGTTGTACTTTTGAAATGGATGACTGGGCTTTTTTAATTCGACGTATGGAGATGAAGCTGCGATGACAGTTTGCCTCACAAGTGTCACTTCTCTTCAAGCCCAAAGAGAGAAAAGGGAACTAGGACTGATGGAGAAGACAGATAGTGTGGTAGCAGCTGGATGAAGCTAACACCCTGTTCTGGTCTGGAGGCAGCAGAGCGTGACCGAGTCCCTGCTTTGACATGTGGGTGAAGTACATCCATGTTAACATTCACAAAGAGCCCCAACTAATCAGAACCACAAACTTTCCCCTTACAAGTTTGTAGAAACAGACTTAGTTGGCAGTGGAGGTTCATTCCTAAAAAATAAAAGTCATGACAAAAAGTCCACAAACCCTAAATTTTACCTAAACCTTGCCCCCACACAGATAAATTTCCATATGTGGTGTTTTACTGGCAGACATGGTTTATTCATATCCTTTTTTGGGTGAGTGGTAGTTATGTTGTGTGAAGAATTAAACAACTGATTAAAATCATTTCCCAACGTTCTGACAGTGAACTTACTAAATACTAAAGTAGTGAAATGGCTAAACTTAGTTTTGCTTGGGAGATCCTTCACATCAAACCACTCTGGGACCCAGTACTCTGTATGACAAAAACACACCAGGCCCATTTACTGCCATGCAGTACCACAGTTTCTCCAGCAGATGGATGTTACTGTCAAGAGACTTGTGATCCATTGACATTTATTTTCCCAGTAGGAGGGAAAATACTGTGATGTCTGAAAAGATAAAATCAGTGGACCATCCCCAAAACAAAGACAAGCATTATCTTACATATTTACCCCAATTTTATCTTTTTTAGTTCCTAAAAGTTTTTAGATACTGCAGTTGTATCAAGATTCATCACCTCTGTCCCTGACTAAATGAAAATAATGCAGCTTTAACATGCTTTCAGAGAAATCTTAAGGTGTTCAACAACACCTTTTGTTTAATGTATTCCTAGCCCCAATCTCTTAAACACTACATTACTTTGTCTTTCTTAGATATATATCAAACTTTTGAAGTCCTGCACCTCTGTTTTGTGTAACTCTGCTGTCTCTGCTGAACTGTGAGCCATTTCTGACTTACTGAGGTGCTAAATGAGTATAATAATCAGGAGTGAGAAACCAACATATGGTGCAGAATGAAGTGATGTCCTTTGAAGCAACTGCAACCTCTCTCAAAACCACAGCCTAAAAGGAGGCATGTGACCTTCAAGATAATAGATTTTTTTTTCTGTTGTCTTGAATTGGCAAGTGTTTCTCAGAGACGCTCAACTTCTCTGAACAAAGTGCATGTCTATGTATAATGACGATAAATGGTGTCCTCTTTTATTTTTTACACCTTTACATAGATAACAGGACAAAAACAACAACAGATACACAATAAATGCATTCATTTTTGCTACTTTGTTGTACATTTGAAAGTATATATGGCAGATGTCTATATTATATAAACAGCAGGGATCATTAAGTACAAATGTTACTGAATTACTCCCTCATAAACACTTTACAGGCCATCTTTTCAGATGATTACAGTATGACTAAGAACACTCTGACACCAGTCATACTCTTGTAACGTCTCTCTCAATCTCTCTCTTAAACACACGCACGTACACATGCACACAAAGACATGCACAAAAAAACAGACTGAGAGAGAGTAGCTGCTACCTCCTGCTTTCATTTGTGACACTACCAGCTACTTATTTGCGTAAATCTGTGTGTACTTGTACAATGTTCTCTGTCTTAGCTTGTGTTTAGGTCTGTGTGTGTGTGTGAATGGGTGTGTAAGCATGAACCTCTGCATGAATGAAAGCTACTTCAGTTCTAGGCGGTGCTCGCCGCGGGCTATGTGGGAAGAGAACTCATAACGGTCGCGACTGCGGTGACCACACACGTTGCACTCGAGCGGGTCGCGGAAGCCATGGCACCCCATGTGGATGGTGAACATGACATAGTCCAAGAAAATCACCCTGCAGTGGCCGCAGGGGTACACCGCCCCAGGCAGTGCACCGGCCTCCCCGTCACCCCGCACCACCCGTAAAGCCTCCATTGGCGACAGGGGGATGGGCTGGGCATGTGGGTGAGGGATGCCGTTCTGATGGTTCAGTCCTCCCAGCAGGTGACCTAAGTTGTACATGACAGGCTGCGGCATTTGGGAGCCTTCAGAGTGGAACGAGTCCATGCTGAGGGAGGGCTGGGCGGCGTGAGCGAGGCCCAGGAGCTGCATGCCCATCTTGTGGCCATTGGTGAGACCCATGGGGCTGATGTCGTTGCGGCTCAGCGGAATGGGGTAAGGCCTGTGGGAGGGAACTGAGTCACCGTCTGGCCCCGTTAGGATGGGCTGAGGGTGTGTGTCTGGCCCCGGGGAGCCTGGCGGAGGATCCTTTATGTCAGTTCTGTGGACAAGCTCTCTGTTGAAGCTCAGGTCCAGGCAGACACCGTTGTCCCCTAGACCAGCAACAGGAGACGAAAGAGCACTCAAGACACCAAAGGAACTGGTTTCACACTTCATTCGGCAGCATGGCCGGAGAACAACCACATGCACCAAGCAGCAGTTCAAGCAGTTATTGCTTACATATGGAAAAAGACCTAATAGGCATCCTTAAAAGACTCTAAGAGGTCCTCACTTTGGTGTTAAAAAACGTGCACCCTGCAGGCAACACAAAGGAAAACCTACACATTGACCTGGAGCATGCAAGTTAAGACAGGGCAAAAGAAGCTTTAATCTATCAGAGCTTCCTGAGAGAGCAGCTGAGCTGGAGACATGAGAGGACAGAGGGCTGAGAGGAAGCACACAACGCAGACGAAGACCTCTAGTGCAGCTGCACCGCTGAAGTATAGACAGAGAGGCACCTGCTCACGTTTCTCGCCTCTTGCCTTTCTCTCTCTCTCTCTGCGGTTGCGCTTCTCTTTTCCCCCCTGTGGTTGTCATATTGAGAGATCTCACTTCATTGTCTACCTGATAGAGAGATGTAGGAGGGTGTTTTTGCCAATACATTCTCGTTTAGTGAGCAACTTGAGGCTTGATTGCGAAACTACAACCCATTGTTAGTTAGGCAAAAAGCTGAGAGCCAACTATTGAAATTGTTGTGTGTGTGTGTGTGTGTGTGTACGCCCTTAGAACCAGGCATTTACCGAAACTATATCTTTTCATCAGTCAGGCAAGTTATCTGACTTTAAATCACAACTATGAAGTGAGCATATTAACTGACAAGTGCTTGTTTTTCCCTTGAACGTGTCTCTGTTTATATAACCATGCATGGTTACCACCAATACCCACCTATGGCATAATTTTCGCAGAGAATGTAGGACAGTGGAGACCACTCTTTGGTGTGTACAGGTATGAGGCAGTTGCTCTGCCCTCAATTCCTGTTTGGTAAGAGATGGAGGCCAGCAAAGACAAACAGACAGGCACTTAAACAAGTAGCTTAGACAGACAACTTGCAGTAATCTAAAAAAAAACAAGAATTGTGTTGTGTAAAGCATAAATGCACAGCAAAAGCACAAATATAAACATAATAAAAACATTTCTGACTTAATATTTTGTATGAATCCAAAAATAATGAGGTATAGAAGAAGTGCGTGCCCCCACCCTGCTCCCACATGTCAGAGCTGTGAGCGAGGCTGTCCTTACCGGTGAACTTCTGCGGCATGGTGCTCTTCCGCTTGGCTACGTTGCTGGCCAGCCTGTCCAGCAGCAGAGCACGCTCAGTACCCATCTGAGTCCTGGGTGTTTGGCCGTCCTCTGCTTCACAGGAAGAGAGCGAGAGAGTAAATGCAACAAGGAAATGAAGACCTCTTCTCGATCATGCACTATCATGAGTGGAGGGGACCCACAATGAGTTACAGCTGTACCATCTGTAGAAGGCTTTCAAGTTTTATAAACGTGTAAGAAAAAAAAAAAAAAAAAAAAAAAATTGCAAAACACACAAGCCACTTGAGTCACACTGGGAGGAATGAGAAATTAGTTTGACATCAGAGGCTCCTTTGACCTCACTTCCTGATGCTTTTTTACTTCACCAGTGCAGGAGAGGAGACCACAGGATGAGGATGTACTTCCTCACCACTACGGCACTATCAGGCATAAACTTACGACATTTGGTGACCACAGAAGCAGAGCAATGTCTATGTTGCAACGTGCAACTGTCCTGTCAGTATGTAAAGGCATTTTTGGGGGTAGGATAGAGACATAAAGGGTGTATGTTTTTTTGCGTTTGCTCTACATAATTGGCTTCCCCTTCCCTGCTGCAGACACGAGAAGCGGTCTTCACAGCGCTGGGCCTTCACACCACAGCAGCCATAACCTATTTAGCTGTAATAATGGGCTAACAGCTATATAAACCTATTAATTTAATGAGGCTATAAAAAGGATCTTTTAGCAGTAACAGTTTTCATCGTGTGCCTGTTTCATACGTAGAAATGTGTTGTGTAGACTGGGTAGTGGTCTGATGACATTAACAGTTCTAAATGCATGTGTGAAGTTTGTCTTTGTGTATCCTGTGAAGAGTGTTGAGTTCTAAAGATGTCGCGTATGAAGCAAGTGTCAGAAAGTGGTGTTGTGTGCACTTTCTGCTCACCTCTCTCAGCGGGACCTTTGCTCTGAATGTACACATGGCACCTCTCTCTGTGTTCTTCAAGGGAGCTTCGTTGCTTGTAACTGCGACTGCAGTGGTTGCACTTGAAGGGCTTCTCTACTGCGAGCAGGAGTTTTAGTTAATCATCAACAACACGTGAAACATCAAAATCATCCAATTGTTAAAACCAGTATTATTTCGTTAAGTGGTTTCGCATAAAACTGATGATGTGCATATTAGGGTGTCTGCGGGGAAAACATGTGAACTGAAAGTAAATGAGTAAGTTTCCAGGTGAGTAAGATGTATGATGAACTGTATGAGGGTGCATGGCAAAGTGTTACTGGAAAAGCAATGCAGGCTCAGCATGTGAGCAGATTAAGAAGAGTGAGAAACCAACATAAAGGGGAAAAAAAAACCCGACCAACATGATACTGTACACAGGTGCATACAGTATTAGTTTCACATGTGAGTGAATGAGATTGTGTGTGTGGCTGGCTGGCTGGTACCAGAATGGGTGCGCAGGTGCCCGCTTAGGGCGTCGCGTCGACGGCAGGCGTAGCTGCACATCGGGCATTTGAAAGGCTTCTCCCCGGAGTGCAGTTTGATGTGGCGAAGCAGGTTTCCCTTCTGGGTGAAGGAGGCCCCACACTGAGTGCAGTGGAATGGCCTCTCACCTGAGTGAGAAAAAAAAAAAAAAAAAAAGACTTCCTGAAAAACAATCCTGTACATTTTCATATTTTAAAGATACTATTTACTACATTTGATCTCCAATTATAGTACAATTCCTAATTAGGGGTCAGAGCAGTGCTGTCTGTGCATACAGGGTTGTTGTCTAATTTCAACTGTGCTATGGAAGTTCAAATGTGTATGGCAGAGCAATGAATGTTTGCTGAAAAACATGAAACTGGAGGAAAACCAGTTGCTTTTAAAACATAGTACTGGTCCCATCATGTATATATTTATTATATTACACTGTGTATTATCTTTTGACCCAGTAATTAAGTGTGGGTCAAATGATCTGAGCTTGAACACGCTTGAACAAACTCATTGAAATTTTCAGTGTAGAGTTGTGTTGTCATTGGGGCTCAGAGGTTGCATACGGCACCTTTAGCATGACATTTGTCGCTGCAGATTTTGCTGTGTTGGGCTGATTTGTTTAATTGTATTGCTTACTGTTGAAAACACATTAATGTGGTGTTCACACCTTCACAAGCGGAAAACTCTTGATATCTACAATGTTGACATTCTAAAAAGGAACTTTTTTCTCTTTCTCATTTTCTCTTTACTCTTTTCTTGTTCCCAGTCTTACAGTGAATTGCAAAAAAACACAATAACGCACCATCTCTGAAAAGGGAACAGGGCAACATCCACTCGTCAGAGTGTTTGAAACGTAGAAGCAATGTTCTCATGACTTAAACCACACAAATGCTGAGCATGTTGTGCATTCGACTTACCACGTTGAAAACACAGCCTCATAAAATCCATCTGAAGGCAGCATTATTCGACAATTCAGTTACTCATCAGAAAAAACGAAAATGCAACTAAAAACACATTTTTTACTTCATAAATCAATATCACTATCCTCAGTTTCATACGACGGTGCCAGAGAATCTTGAGAACGCAACAATAATGCAACATATGAAAATAAATCATCAAATTAACCATATTAATCTTGTTAACTCTGCTTTCAAGAGTTACGTTGTTGTTTTGCATACTGTTACTCTTCTCTAAGCGCTTTGTTTGACTACCTCAGACTTTCATTAACCACATACACGAACAGGTTAACGCTGCAATTTCATCATTCAGAGTCAACTGACAAATATCAAGGTACTACCACTTGTTGCTCTATCTACTACTGTCACAAGGTTATTGTATGTGCTTTATATTTGAACAACAGAAGACATTGTAAAACCTCTTACTGGTGCTGTCGGCTTGCTGAGGACACCTGGCCATGTGATGACATTTGAAATTGTAATAACTTGATCATGAATAATTACCTAGTCACTACAAAGCTATCTTTCTGTCCTATCAACAGAGAGACAGTTGCGCAACTGTTGTGTTTGAGGTCAGGAGTTTGGGTTATGTTCCTTCTCTTACCCGTGTGGCTGCGCTTGTGCACCAGCAGTACGTTGATGCTGACGCAGGACAGGCCGCAGATGTCACAGCTGAGTTTGCCTGACGCCTGATTGCGGGGGACCGCGGCTCCAGATACATAAGTCCCCTCTGCACCCGCCCGTGCTCCTGCGTGGGCGTCTGGCATGGCTGCGCTGTCGTAACGCGAGTAGTCCACCAGTGACAGGTCCTGTGGCTCATTCAGGGTATCTCCCTCTTCATCCCCTTCTCCGTCTCTCTCCTCACTGTCATCCTCCTCTGTCCTCTGATCGTCAAATCCTTCCTCCATCCCATTGTCACTGGCCCCCTCTGCCTCTTCTTTTGGCTGAATCATTCCGTCTTTTTCAGCCTTGGGGTACTGCTCGTTGTCTTCCATCTCCTCTGCCTCAGTCTTTATCACACCTAATCAATAAGGGAGCAACAGGAATGCAAAGAATATTTGTGACATTTAATGTAAATACATTGGAAGTGAATAGAGCGAGACAAAAAATCCCACAGATTTAAACAGATATAAACATATGAAGTGGTGTATTGTACATATAAACCACTTAATATTTGTTCTCACTTCCAAATAAGGTGCTAAATAAGCTTGATGAGGCTTCACTCCAAGCGGAATTTATAACACTGTCACAGCTTCACTTCTACATTTGTATTTTTAGCTGATAGATTGATTTTAGTACTAGCATGTCTCCAAAGTATGATAGCTTAAATTGGGCCCATGTACAGTGTCACAAAGAGATTCAGAAGATGTGTGCTCGAGATAAGGAGAAGGCATTTCCTCTGATACACAGAAACTAGAACCAGAGCAGGAGTGAGACACAGCACACGTCTAACACAGACAACACCAATTCCTCATCCGTCTTTAAAAAGAGTTTTCAGATTGATTGTTTGTTGCTTGTGTCCCACGCACACAAAGATGGGCCAAATCAAGCAACCGTCTACAACACTGGTCCTCCATGATTTCCTTTATTATCTAGCTGAACGCTAACTCTAATTTTCTTTAATGGCATGCATGTTGTTGCCGCTGTTTTTTCTAAACCATCTTCCAAGGGCTCTTACCTACTGCAGGTTTAACCTCCACACCATAGAAGGATCAATTGCATATTAATTTCTAAACACAACTGCTGATGCATAGAGTCCCGAGGCCTGGTCTGCAGGACCTCTCACCTAACCTTGTGCTAAGTGTGAACCAACCCCCCCCCAGCGAGCTCAGTTCCATCCAGAAACCACACTGTGGTCTTGGCGGTGACTGGTGATGAGTTGAAGAGCAGCGCCTTGTACTGTGGAAAGCGCTCAGAGGTGCTATGGAAACTTTGCACGCACAGATCACCGAGAGGCCTGATATAGAGTCCAGGGTCTCAGAGCAGTGAACCGCAGGTTGCGCTTTAGATGCAGAGCAGGGCTTTAGGAAGTGCACCCAGTGAGGCAGACGGGTGGCAGTCAGAAATAAATAGGAGAGCTATCTGTAACACCATGTTCTTTTTTTATGACAAATGAGGGACTAAGGCTACAAGGCTTCACCCAAAATACCATGTGTGAAAGAAGGTAGAAATGTGCGAATACCAGACAATGTTAACGTAAAGGCATTATATAATGAAAATATAAGCCTCATCAGACAGTAAATGACACAGCAACAAGGAACTCAAGCAGACTGGAGTCGACCTGGCACTCATGTCACTTTTCTGCCTCCATCCAAAGCGAGTTGGAAGCAGATTTAATTAAACTCTCAGAGTTATTTGCTTATTACTTTGCACTAAATGACACATCATGACAAGCAGCAGAGAGACAACAAAGGCACTTTTAGCTCTACCCCAGGATAACTACAAAAAGCAGCCAATCATCATGGTGCCTTTTCCATTTCACCAGCCTTATGACATACAAATGGCTCTAACTTCAAACACCTTTTCTTCATATCCCTGTTGGATAAATAACCTTGCATACGGTCTGTTTTTTTAATTTATTTATGAATTTTAATGTTTAACTGAAGTCAAAGAATAAAACTTGTTTGAGAAAACTCTCCCCTCACTTTGGTTTGTGAAACCATAAAAACTCTAAAGATAAACACAGAAACGCACACTGTCTGCACTAAAAATAAGAGCATTATTATAGTTCCTTTGCTTGACTTGATAATTTGTTAACTGTCAGGGCTTGTAGCACACATTCCTCAAAACTTTCTTCATCTGTGTGTATGTATTATGGACAAAGTAGCTGTGTGATGCTAAACAGTGTAAGCTGGATGGTTAGAATGCAAGGCAGAATGGAAAGATAGTAAAGCCATCGCTCATGAATGTGTGTATGTGTGTGTAGGGGGCAGACGTACGTGGATCTGTCACACCTTCAGCACACTGCATTTCATTCTCACTGAATGAGTTATCCTCCCTCTCCTCTTCCTCCTGCTGTGGCTTCACATCTGCAACATCTCTGCAAACATCTAAAAAAGTGACACACGGACAAAACCTTTGTGTTACTTTAAACCGGTGAAGTACACTTCTGTTTTGGACAATAATGGGATTTTCAAATCCCTTGTATCATCTCACTGTTGATGACACATGACCACTTTAACCCTACAAAGCCTGAACAAACACCACCACATGTGCACCTTCAGTTTATAATACGCACTAGTTATGTTCAGTGCACAGGGTGGTGGCAGCTGTGGAGAAACGTTCATGGATCTAACACATGTTCAACCTTAAAACAAGGAATCGTACACTCACCCATCCCGTCTTCCTCTGAGTTGGTAAATTCAGGATGTTTGTTTGTGCTCATGGTGAAAAAATATTCTGTGGAGAGGAATTGCAATATTTAGTTAATCTGCATAAGTTCCTCCTTACAGTACCTTTATATCTAGATCTGTCATGAAGTGTTTAGTGCACTGAAGAAGACAGAGCACATTTTGAACGATAAAAACGACTTGCATACATTCATGAGGCAGCTTCTTTTTTTTTTTGAGAGAGTGACGCCACTGTAATGTTCTCAGTATTCTTAACATTGTTTTTCAACCTTTTTTAAAAAAACTTTTTCTACAAAGCATGCGTAGAATCAGAAAGAAAACTTGCATTTCACTGTTCCTGTTGGTTGGACGGCATAAAAAGAAGTTTATTTTAAAAAAAATTGGGGGTAGAAGCCCACGGTTGATTGCTCGAGCCTGTCACTACATTTAGCCTTATGAGAAAGAGATGATGTTCACTGCACATGCACTTCCTGCCAGGTCTCTACATAGGAGCAAGTGTAAAAATGCTTTCCACGCCAACAGCCAGTGACACTCCAACACCTCTAGCAAAGCTTTGAAAACTAATAAGGACAAATATCACATCTACCTGTGCACCTTTGAAAAGTTGCTCCAGATGCCGTGTATCAGTTTTCACTAATCTAATAAAAATTTTGCTCATCATTCTCTAAAAAAAGCATTTCACAAATGTAACGGTAACAAACTATCAAAGTGATACAGTCACTAAGAAACATTTTTGTTATTCAGAGAGCTGTATCTACTCTCACATCACATTCAATAAGGAAAACACAGCAACAACAAACTTTCTCATGCGGTCAAAATGAAATTGAGAAATTATGTCTCAGATGTTACAATAACTTCCAAGGTACTTTTAGGGTTTTACTTTTCGTTGGAAGATAAAAGTAAGTTTGAGCAATGATGAAGTGATCTTACCTGCTCTTTGCTCAGCACCCGGAGGAGAAGCTCTCTCACAGTAGGAGATTCCACACTCCGCCACTGGACTTTTCTGAATATGGAATATACGCAACGTCACTACGGTGAATTTTGGAGGGATCCCTTAAAGGAACAGGAACTCTTTTTGAACAAGATGGAGCAAAAAAGGTCCAAATTAAACTCATACAGCCAATTAGCAACACAAATGACCTCAAATGCTCCCTACAATTTTCATATTTCCTGTACTAAAATTAAACAAGCAGAGTCTATAACACCTTAAGCTTACGAGTGAACAAAAAAGCTGATCATGTGTCAAACCAGCTCACACACCGCTCCACATGGTCCCTCACTCACTCACTTGTTTTCTATTTAAGGCACTATTACTCCATCTTGTGGCTAAAGTAGAAAGCTTCTTCTAATTTCAAACAATTCATCTTCTCAATCAATAAAAGAAGTCGAAAGAAAATTTAAGAAACCCTCTGCACACATGTGGAATATGAGTTATTATTCATATAGGTGTGTCCCACATGTAATTTTCCATGAAATCTGGCTTTTCTCTGTGGGACTGTAATGTACTTGTATGTAACTTTGAACAAAAGTGGCTAACAATGATGTCAAGTAGGCTACAGTGTTTTTGCCACAACTGCACTTATGTTGTAAACTTTAGGGAAAATACACATCAACTAAGAAAGTCTTGATAGAAAAAATCCCTTAAACAGCAAAACAGACCTTATTAACCTATGTTAGCCATTGAAT
>JAQNCA010000024.1:24779216-24795630 GCA_029783725.1 Acanthurus tractus | reverse complement strand
TCTCAAATGATTCTGTCACGTTAAAAAGATTTACAAGTTGTTAAGATTGGTGGTGAAATAAAAAGACACAAACGGACAGTTCATTGAACAAGAGCAAACACCTATAAACAGCATTACTGGCCACTGCTAACCTCTGAGTAACCATCCTGCATTGACCACTCCCCCCCCAAAAAAAGAAAAAAAACCACAGTCAAACACCTCATAAATGACACATAATGAAGCTGCTGGCCTTTGGAGAGCTGCAGAACCAGTGAGCCACTCACCAACTGCTTAAGTACATTGTTTTTACAGTCAGTCATCTCATTAAGGCCATTTACTTGAAACTGACCAGACAAAGTTTTTCTTTCAAAATACTCAGCTCGTATCGCAAGGGCTTGGCTTTAAAACAGCAAGGCCGCTGATATCTTGACGAAATTCTTATCATTTATTGAGATGGAATAAGAAAATCTGGGTGACATGCAAC
The DNA here is from genome assembly GCA_029783725.1 of Acanthurus tractus. Classification (NCBI taxonomy): domain Eukaryota; kingdom Metazoa; phylum Chordata; class Actinopteri; order Acanthuriformes; family Acanthuridae; genus Acanthurus; species Acanthurus tractus. The sequence continues at coordinate 24,795,167 of JAQNCA010000024.1, read as the reverse complement.
CAACAACACACAGTGTAGCACCCACCTGAGCGCTGCACGGCCTTGTAAGGCCTGCCTGCTGCCACTGGCCTGCCTATGGCAACCAGCAACCAGCTGAAAGAAAAAAAGCCAAAAGAAAGCACATTCACAAAGGCATTACAATACATGCTGCGTTTCCATGGCAAAATGGAGGCAAAGGAACACAGGAAAAAAAAAAGAAAAAGAAAAGAGCCGTCGACCAATAAAACCCATGATTCAAAACCTTACAGGGTGGGTGTAGGTAATATCTGCACACACAGGCAAACAAGAACAAAGCACCATGCTGATTTAAAGACTCTTTCATGATCACAGACACACACATGTATGATAAACTATTCCAGCTTGCAGCGTTGTTAAAAGTTATCCTGCGATTCCACTGGTGGGAGGCGTTTTTTAGGGCGGGTGGGGGCAGGGCAGCAGTGTGTGTGTGTGTGTGTTAGTATGTGTGTGTGTGTGTGTGTGCGTGTGTTTGGTGGGGTGTTACACTGTCCATTTGCCTTTTATAGCTGCCCACTTCAAAAAAGAGAGAGAAAAAGAGAAACAGGCTGACATAATGGGGGGGGGTGGGGGTGGGAGGGTGGTCCAAGAGCAGAGACTGGACAGACCAGGGGACACACACACACACACACTTACGCAAACACAAACTGAGACCCTGCTGAAGGAGCAGGCAATAGGTCATTTTGTTGTTTGAACAATGTTTTAACTCCAGAGGTACATACGTGTGTGTGTGTGTGTGTGTGTGTGTGTGTGTGTGTGTGTGTGGGTTGGACATTTGGGGTTAGTTAACGTGGAACAGCTCTGATATGTTCCCTGTTTTTTTTTCTTGTAAACACTCAAATGTTTTATCAGTTCAAATCATTTTATGAGAGTGATTGTCACACGACACCAGTCAGACATTTGTGCCTGAAAAAAACAAAAACAAAACAAAAAAACAGACGAGGACAATGAAGCAAGGAAACTGAGTGTATTCTGTGTGTGAACAAGTGAGAGGACTGTTTTTTCTCTCCATGCACTCAGGATCGAGAGGGGACAAGTGAGGGAGCGTATATATAAGGCTGTGTGTGTGAATCAGAGAGAGCTGGAGAGAGAGAGAGAGAGACAGAGGGAGACAGAGGGAGAGAGCTTTAGTCTGGCTTTTCTCTGCTCTGCCTTTCAGCTCCTCTCTCACTGTAGAAAGAGGCGTGTCCATGGACCAGTATAAAGTCCAAGGAGAGCCACTCATGTTGAGCCTTTCTCAGGAACGAGTCCTTTGCACTGCACACCAGCAAGAGGAGGAAACTGCAGTTGTTACTCAAACAGAGCTTTTTTTTTTAATGACCTGCTTTGCATTTGGACACTTGTAGACCAGATCTTTTTTTTTTTTTTTTTTTTTTAATTTGGTTGCTTCATTTGGAGAGCAACACCGAGCTTCTCTGGATTCTCAAACTGGAGGAGAGAGCAAGACTCACCTGAACAGAGAGTGGTGGATATCCTTCCTGCAACTGTTCATTTCAACATAACAAAAAAAACAACAACAACTGGTTCTTATCACCGCTGCTTTCGGCCATCGAGCAAGATCCTGACTGAGCTCCAATTTCTGCACTGTGAAATTGAATCAGAGGAACGGAGAGGCAACACAGCAGCGGCATTGTGTCCCTGCAATTGAAACACTAACCAGCTCAAAATATCAAAGACTATCCTGAACAAAGTGTTCCTCTCAAACCACTCTTGTTGATCTCAAATCTGTTGTTGCAGTGGGAAAATAAGCAAAAGCTGCTAAGCACTCACAGCAGAGAGAGGAATCAAAAGGGGACCATACAGAAGGCCAAAGGACTGTGTGCAGGTGCCGGGGCTGCCATGGTGCGCGGAGGTGGCGTGGCAGTTGCTCCGTCCTGCTGGGGCTTTTGGGTGTTTGGTGCCCTGTCACTGGTGGCGCTGTGCTTGTCAGACCAGGCCATACGCTGTCCGTTGTGCTCAGAGGAGAGGCTTGCAAGCTGCCGTCTGCCGGAGGGCTGCGAGGAGACGGTACGGGAGCCCGGCTGCGGCTGCTGTCCCACCTGCGCCCTGCCTAAAGGAGCCCACTGTGGCGTCTACTCTCCCCGATGTGGAACAGGCCTGCGTTGCTATCCGCCGCGTGGCGTGGAGAGGCCACTTCACTCACTGATGCATGGCCAGGGGGTGTGCACTGATGAGAGAGAGGTGGAGGAGAACTCAGGTGAGAGTGAAGGAAGTGGTCTGATCCCGTGTGTGAACTGATGACATACAGCTGTCTTTACAACAGGGACTTTTCCCTTTTTATTGTCAATTGAAATTAAGCTCCTGGCATCAATGAAATCAAAGCACATCTGAGATCGTAGCAAATGTGCATGTCAAGATGCTCTCATGGTACAAAGTGTGTTTCAACTGTCTGCCACAGCTGACCCGGTCCCTCCAAACCTGGACTGGCATCTCTGTGTCCCTCCTGCTCATCGGGCCCAGGGCCAAGTAGACCAGAATCCTTTCTGTCTCTACTCCCTGGGTCTTACCTGGGCCAGGAAGGTCATTGGGGGGGGGGGTATGACAATGTGCTGCTTGTTTACCCTAATCTCAGCTAAGCCCCGAACCAGAGCCTGCACACACACCGGCTCCTCACGCATGGCCTGATGGGAGAGCACACACAGTCCCTCTGCTGTCTTGTGGCTGCTTGCTGTGAAAGGGGCCCTGCAGAGCAGGATTCAGAAAGGAGAGTGCTGTGGTGATAGCTGGAGTGGGCGTGTGTGCATCTGAGTGTGTGCAAGGAGCTTGGGCTGTATTTGTCTACTGCATGTGTCTGCACTCTGAATGACTGTGAGGTGCGATGGATAATTCCCTATTTTATACATTTGGTTAATGCAGATAGCAACACACACACACACACACACACACAAAAAACACTTTTCCAGCAACACTTTAGTGTACAGCTGCCTCATAATGATGTTAAACCATGATCCTGCAGGTAGTTGTGTAGAGCAAGCAGTGAAATGCATTGTGATGGTACTGAGAATGTGAGTCTGTGTGCCTGTGAGTGTGTGTGTGTGTGTGTATGTGTGTGTAGAAGTGAATATGTGTGTGTGTTTGTAATGGGAGGAGGTAATAAAAGCTGCTGTATGAAATGACTATAATGGAGTGCGGCCAGTCTGGGGCTATTAGACCTCTCTGCAATCAGTAATTCACTTGGTGCTCTTTCATGGATGCCTCCTCCTCCTGCTGCTGCAGATGTATAACTCTCCCTCCACTGTCAATGTCTCTATCATAGCCTTCTGAGCTGCCTTCTTATCCTCCTTTCTGCTGTTGCATTCCTTTTACAAAGAAGAAAGTCTGTTTCCACTTTCACACAGTGGGATGTCCAATACTGGAAGTCTTATCTGCATTTCCAGTTCCAGTTCACAGCTTTGACGCTAACTTCTCTCTCTATTGAGGAAAGTGCTTTCCGCTGTTTGTCTTCCTCTGCTCTCCTCAAAGGGAGTGGTGTTGATTTCCATTATACCATATGAGACCATATGAGACAATGAATGCGTCGTAGACAAGGTGGTTCCTTCATTTGTTCTGGATTATCAACTAACTGGCCTGGCGTTGCTTCCACTAAGCCTGAGTTCCCAGAGAGTTACTGGTAATGACAGTAGTTTAACTATTAGAGCCAGAACACCGAAAGATTTGGATCAACTTAGCCAGTTCATTGCAGCATCTGTTTCCCCTGGCCCTGGGTGCATCAACACCCCCCCAACCCCCCCCCCCCCAGTCCTAACAAGCCTTTGAGCGCATCGCCCACCACGTCCAGCTCCTTCATGAGGATGAGCTCATCGGCACTCTTGCTGCCAGAGCTGAAATGAGAGCCTTCTGCTCTCTGTGCAGGGCCAGCATAGGTTAGGCCGGCACATAGCATGACTAAATGGAATCAGAAAGAAGAGGCAAGCTGTTGAGAGCATGATAAAAATGAAGGGCTGTCTCAGCTTGGCACGGCTGCTCTCCCTGAACATTAGTTTTTGCTCTTTGATGCTGTGTTGTCCGATCAGCTGGCCTGGAACTGGGTTATAGTGCACAGTGGGGGGTGTGGGGGGGGGGGGGATCACGGGTCCTTTCTTTATCCGGGGCGGGGTGTAGTAGATGGAACATTTTGGAAAGTTCATAAGTTTTTTGTTTTTGGTGTTCTGTAATCCGAGCACCGAGTTCTGTTTGCTTCCACACTCCTTCTCACCCCTGAAGTCTGTCATAACAAAGCTCTGGGAAGCTCTGCCCAATAAATCTCACTGTAAATCAATTCTGTTGGGCAGCAGCTCAGATCTGCTGTATAAGAATGTTCAGTGTAAACCGTGGCAGCGAGAGACAATCAGGCAGGCACGGGGGAGAGGCGAAGAGCAACTCCAGTCACAAGCAGAAGATTTCCTTTGTGGCGCATTCACCGTACTTATTCATTATTAAACAAGGGGGTGCATCTCCTGAATACATGTCTGACGCTGCCCCACTCCTAGCAACAGTGAACATGCTAGATAAAAATAGAAGAGGGTTTTTAAAAACCAAGAGAATTCATACTGAAAAAGACCCTGGGATAGAGGCAGATCTTGACAGCCCATTGTAGGAAATTTAGGGTGTTCAGGCGAACAGCTACAGCTCTGCATCTCGATGCTGAAACACTTGAATCACAAAGATTTATGCTGCCTCATGGTTGTCGCTTCGTTTTAAGGGCTAGCTGCTAACTACCAATAAAAAAAAAGTACCACTAGATTATGCATCGCAAGTCAGGCTGGAAAGTTATGAGTTACCAGTCCAGTTCATTTTCTTTGATTCAAAACAGAGCGTTTCTCTCAAAAATTTATCAACCTTGGGGCTATTCTTACACCAAATTTCCATAGCAACAACAAGAACAATCCTGCATCTTATGTCAAGGTCTGAGACAGCTTTAGTGCATCTTAATACCCCATTCTCAGAAACCCTCTCTCTCTTAATACTGAGAATAAATCATTATGCGCATGCTGGCATCTGTCCCCACATTCCTGCTGGGTGTGCCCTGGTATCATATTCAAATACTTCCCCCGACAGTGAAACAGATATTATTTACAAACTGATACAGATGTCAGATAGGAAGAATCTTACACCTACAGGCACCAAAGGACCTGCATGAATGAATGTGTCCGCTGAGCCACACTTTGTCCAACTATGCCCAATTGACTGTGACGCACACAGGTCTCTGCAGCACGGTAACCTAGATTTTCCTCTCTACAAACAAGGATTCCTCAGCATGTTTTGAGATGTGAACCGGTTATTGGTTGGGACGTATTTTGAGGGTGCTATACGAGGGTTTTCTCTAACCTCTTTTAGCAGATGTCCCTTAATGTTGTGTATTTGCTTTCTTTGGGTTGTGCAGCGCATTTGTACAGCTGGGGCTCTTATGAAGGAGTAAATGTGATTAGCTAATTGCTGTCCTCCATGGGACAGGGACCCCCTTCTAGTGCTGAAGCCGAGAGATACATAAACATGAAACAAGCTTAATCTGAGAGGAGCACTGAATCCTCAAGCACCTCAAGAGATTTCAAATGTGACCCTATTTATCCTGCAATAAAAACACAACAGCAATATACAACTCAACATCTTGATAAATGGTGATTTGAACTGCATTTTCAGAGCAGCAGTTAACATGTTAACCCATGCTTTTTTTTAAGGTTAACTACCATACTTGTTACTAGTTCCTACAAATACACCTCTTCACTGGCTGGTAGAAATGTTGTTGTATTTAGTTCCTATGCTAAAACTTGCTCTCAAGATCATAATGCTATACACATGTTAAAACAGGAAGGATCCACCCCGACTTTAGTTAATAATGTTACTCAAAATAGTTTGACCTAATTTACTGCAGCTGCAGGTTTCCCTCTATTCATAGATCTATTCATCATATGTGGTAGTAGCATAAATGGATCAACAAGTGATGGATGACTAGTGAGGGATTACCTGAGTTCACCATGGCAGAATTTACTCACAGATCTGCAGGCAGTAAATCTACAAAACAAGCAGTTGCATGGAGTCATGTTCCCGAGGTTAGAGAAGCCTCTCAGTTCAGTTTATATTGCTGGATAAACGACAGGAATTCAGATGTCTTTGAACAAATGAAAGTATGAATCTCAGAGGAGGCAGTGAATGTGGGAAACACCTCACATTGCACTGAAGTTCCCAAAACATGCTTTATTCTCATCATGCAGTCCAGCGTTTGATCCAACAGACTTTGGCCGGGATAAAGGTTAAGGTTTATCCTGATGACTGTCCATCTGGAAGAGTCTCTGCTCTATCTTTTATTAATATTTGTGCTGTCTCTGATCCACACCTGTTTCTGAGTGTGTGCGTGTGTGTGGGTGTTTGGGTGTGTGTGTGTGCGTGCGTGTACCTGTGTTTTATCTGGCATATTAGACACAATAAAAGAGCCTCAAATGTCAGGCTGAAATATTATCAAAGTACAAAATGATATATTCTTTACTGGAAATAAATGAGTTGCTCTTAAGTTGCCAGCGGTAGAAAATGGATGGATGGCTCTAAAGTTGCCGTGGCTGTGAGTGGTGGAGATTTCATACTTAGATTCAGTTTCTATAAACAAAGTTCTGTGATGGCTATGTTTAGCAGACTATTCTCTCAAAGAAAATCTGTAATCAATGTTGGTCGCAAGAATCAGCTTTTTCAATTTAGGATCTTGAAAGAGTGAAACAACACTGAATCTCCACTTCCCTGCAGTCCTCCAATTCAAACATGTTGTGTATCAGGATGTCTTCAGAGCAGGATCCGACAATCGAGCAACAGCATGTTTTCTTCTAAAAAACAGGTGCTTTTGTGATTAAATGTTGATTTAAAATCCTTTTAATTTTTTTTTTTTACAAGCGACACATAGAGTTTTAATGGCCTTCTTACAGTGCATTGCTCTCACGACTGAACTTGAAATCAACTCAGATGATTAACTGATTCAAAGAAACCTGCTGCCTGGAAAGCTGAAGCCTGATACTCTGGCAGCAGCCAGTGTTGACTGACGAGAACAATCTTTTGGTAGTAAGCCTGGTTGACTTTTGAGCAGCCAACAACTCTTAAAAAAACACCCATCAAAGTGTTACAAAAGATTTGGAGGAGTAGTCTCCCTCAAGTCTATTCCTTTTTTTAGGAGATGAGTTGCTGTCAATATAATTTAATCTATTCTATCAAGTGTCGAGGAGAACCACATGTTTGCTGTAGCTTTGTGGCATTCACATTACAAGCCAAACCAGGCAAGTTTTATGGGCAGACCTTTTGTCAAAAACTGGCAAATATCAATGTTTGGAAAACATAAATAAATAAAATAACAGAGTCCTGATTTGACTGGCTGAGGACGAGGCCTCAGTTATGGAGTTGCTCCCGAAGCGCTGAGCAGTGGCACCAAACAGACATAACTGAAAATTTTAGCATTACTGACTGCACCACTGCTCTGCTTTTTCATGTGTTTCTTTCATATTTTAGACATTTGATATATTTTTTTTTACATAAAACTTATTGAACAAACATTTTACAGAGCAGCTTCACAGGCTGAAAAACACTCAGTAAAAACTGTCAGTTTAGTAAGGCATATTGAGCTTCATTAGTCCCAGAATTGTTGTTTCGCAAATGTTCTGTAAGTAGAGCTGGTTAATCCTGAAGGCAAACATTACTCAGTCAAGGACATGTCTTTATGGCAGCTTGAAGGATGTAAACTGCACATTTCTGGATATTACTTAGTTAAAGTTCCTCAGTATATTACATATATTCAGGAGCCATGACTAGAGCTGGATTGCAACTTTGCATGAAAACGAATGCGCTGTTCTACCACCCTGTCTGACTTAAAAAAGGTTAGGTCAAAAATACGCTGGTACACCTGATGGTACACCTACAACTGCACCATTTGCAAATACAACCACACCTGCTGTGATGTTTTTTAAAGAGTTGTTACCAAAAGATGTGACACACTTTCAAATTGGAAGTGAACCTGTAAGTGTTTTTACAAATGTTCTACAATTTGTTGTTTATTAGCTGAAACACGTGCCAATAAGTTACAGTAGAGAGGCTCATACCGTTTCCTACATAAGCCAGGATCTGCCTCCTTTAAGGGAGCTGCTCAGCAGCTCTTCTTAGTGCTTTCGATCCCTTAAACATCCCTCAAACATCTCTAGCATATTTGTATTGCATAGAGCACAAATGAAGTCATTACTTTTAAAAGGGTGCATCTCATGTTTTCATTCATGTCTCACATGGCTGACTCTTCTTTGGCTTAGATCCAAGAGCTTAGCTAGTGGAAGCATAAACTGTAGGAAAGCACTCAGCCTATCTCTCTGAGCATAACTAAATATTTATTTGAGGAGGATATTTATCTTCAAGGTTTACAAGTTCAGCCTGAAAGCTAATAACAGTCAAATCTAGGAAACTAATGTCCACTTTAGCTCCTTATGTCAGTGGTGCACGGACTGCAAAGAGAAGACAAATGTACAAACAGAGGACATAGCATGAGCATGTCATTATGTAGATTTAATGATGTAACCGCTATGACAGAGACAGTTTCTTTAAACAGAAAACACATTCATTAGAGAAAGAGAGAGAGAGAGAGAGAGAGAGGGCCCACCAATCAGACCGCTCGCTCTCATCCTATAACTAACGATGCTGGCAAGTGTGACAAATACATTTACAAGTGCGCAGGCTCATATTGGAGAAGAAGAAATATTTAACTAAGAACAAGATTGAGCAAGCAGTGGAGTTCATTGTGTGATACTTCTGGAATTTATCAGTTAAGTGCCAACAAAATGGAGCTTTGTTTTCAGCTTACTGTATGCTCAGTTTATCAGTGCTCTGTCACAGTTATTATACACAACAGCACTGACTATGTGGCCATCTGTAAATTGAATATGTCTTCCGTTCTGACACAAGGCAGGACAAAGACTTTAAGAATGAATTTGATAGTGTTAGTGGCCTTCTAATGGCTTAAACGGATCTTGTTTGTTAGGTTTCCACACATTACACTGTTTGCAAAGACAAAAAATGACAGCTGAAGACTGCTCCAAAACTCAAGACCTTGATTTTCAAGAATCAAGACTTTCTTTGCGCACGCTGTGCACCTGTGAATGACAATGCTATGCAGTTTCTCAGTTCTAAGGCTGATAAAGCACGATAGAAATAATATTTCAAAAGTCAAGAGCTGCTGATCCAAATCAAATGAAACCACACAGAGAAGTGGCAACTTCCTTCGTGGAAAACAGCAGTGGTAGCAAACAGGACATGCCACCCCTGACCCACTTCTAAATCACTTTGCCTCACCCATATGAAACGCTGTGGAATCAGAAGTGTAAACTGGCAAAAAAGAGGAGAAAGAACGACTTGGAAAGAAGGAAACAGCTGAAACTCTGTTGGCTCTTGTAGAAGAAAGTGCTGATGAGCCAGGCTTAACACCAACAAAACTAAAAATACAAACAGCCAAAAGACCCTTTCCTCCCAGACAAGATAAACCCAGCAAGAAGATTGTCTATGAAGTTTAAAGAAACATGGTCGGCTCCCAACTCTTACTGTGTTGTAAAAATATTCAAGTCATCACTAGTAAATAGCCCGAGATCAATAACCCAAACAGCAGGGCCAGGACTAGCTTAAGAACTAGCAGATAAAAGCTTGCACTGGTCTGAATGTGTGTATGCGTGCCCTCCTGCATTGTAGACCTGAGAAAAGGCTGCACATTGCACAAGATTAAGGAGGCTACTACTGACCCACCTCCATTGTGTGTTTGCCAACAGTAATTAAATGGATGCCTGGCAGTGACCTAAGATATTAACCAAAGCTCAGATCTGGTTTAATGATCAGAGTGAGAACAGCTTAAAAATGGTAAAACCGTAGTTTTAAGTTCTTTGATTCCGGAGCCAAATCTGTAAAATGCCATGGGTTATGAGCACAAAGCATAGAGCGCTGCCAAGTTGTACAGGCCACAGGTGAAAGTCAACACGCATGTGCACACAGAAAGACACACACAACCTTTATCCCTCATTTTATCCATCTTGTGCACCCCAGCCACCAACTAGGGCACACACACACACACACACACACACACACACACACACACACACCCATACACACAGCTCTGCCCACTTGTGACAGTGCAAATACCCTCTAACAACGTCCATCTGGCACAGACTGAGGTTGCTGAGGAGGGGTGGAGAATGAAGAGGAAGGGGGGCATTTCCTGAGGAAGCAGCTGGCTGCCTGCAGGGCCACAGAACTACAGGATTATAGGGATGCAAAGGTGAATGTGGCACAGACCACAATGTACAGAGGGTGGCAGAACAGGGGTGGTATCGTTTAAATAGCCCAAGAGCTTGTGGCATGGCTGTGGTGCAGTAGTTGAAAAGTACCAGGGCAAGAGCCGAGGCACAGATTACCCCCCAGAGCGGGAACACGGCTCCGTGTCCTTGAGGTTAACCTGGCCTCATTTTTAGCCTACATCTCACCACGTTCAGCTGCATGGGGTGTTATGAAGAAGGACAAGGAGGAGTAGCAGAACAGCTCCTGCTCTATATCTGACACTGAGACAAATCATTAAAATAATGGATTTCACCTGAAATTTTTCTCATATTATTCAAATGTATTGCACTGTAATTATGCACCTTAAACCCTACAGATATGCTTTTGACATTCCATTGTCAACCTTGTTGAAATTTAAGAACTAAAGCAATATTCCTTGCCCCTCAGCAATGGACAGACAGGACGAGATCATCCCTGAGCACCCGAACAACAGCAATATCCGGTGCAGTCCTCAGGACAAGCGCTGCATACAGAAGACCCTGGCCCGACACCCTCCCAAATCTACAAATCAAAGAAGCAACACCGCCAGGGAGGAGACCAAGGCAGCATTGGTGAGGGAAACTGTCTTCTAACATTTGATCAGTTTTGCAGAAAAAAAAAAAAAACAATCCCCCCCAAAAATCCCCCCCCGCCCCCCTTACAACACATTACCTCAGCTCCTACAGGTGTTTTACATTAAGGCTTTATAGGTCCAAAGCAAGCTTCACAGTCAGGTTATAAATTGTACAAATTAGTTATTTACAGACCGTAACATTTAATTGAGGTCTTGTGAAATAAAGTACAGGTGCACATTGACATCAACATGCAATTTGCTGTTTTAACATTGGCAAGAGGAGGATTATAACATCCCTATTAATCAGTAACAGCCTGGTTTTACCACAGCTTAGTGCTTTCACTTAACACTGAAAGGTATCACATGAATGCCACACATATAGAAAATTGCACACATTAACTTGGATTGTCCACCCAGGTGTGTTTATCTTTTGTTTTGGATACATACGTTTTAAAGTTTTTTAAAGGTTGTAAAGCCTTTGAAGGCTTACAATTGAATTAGTTGTGCAAACTGATAAAAAAAAAAAACCCCATCAGAATGATGCATTCACATGAAATCATTAGTTGGCCCATGAATATTTCCAGATGCACGCACAAACTATGTAAGGGTGTCGACGTTTTTTGGGTCAGAAGACAAACTGTGAGATGCTGAGTGTAGCTATCACACCACAACACTTGGACTATTATTTAATGATCAATAATGCAATTAAATATTGAGATCATGACTCAGCAGGACCTGCCATGAGTTCCTGTGAGCACCAGAGGGAATGTTCTCAGCAGGTTAAGTGTAATTAGAGGGAGTAATTATCTTTTACCCCAATACAAAAGCACAAAGTTTGAATCCAAAATGAAGTCTTGTTTCTCTAATGAGCCAAGCATTAACTGCAGGACTGAATGTAATACATGTAACTTTTTAATCCAAAGTAAAGTACAATTGCTCTAGAGGGGCCAAATAAGCTCAGCATACTTTATATGTTGGGTTTAATGTCTAGTTTAAACTGTCGGTTCAAAAGTTCAAAAGTGTATGGCAGCAAATTTATATGGACTGAAATACTGTTCCCATAACTTGAGTTGAGCTCAGGCTGTCTGGGTAAAATCCAGCCACTCTAACTGCTAGACCATATGGGACCTTTAGGTTACATCATAAACACAGCACTTTATATTACGAGCCATTAATAATGATTGGCTCAAATGATACGAAACAGATTTAACCACCATTTTCTAGCCAAGCTCTGAAAATAAAAATATAAGTTGCACCGCAATCGGTGATAAATTTTACATATAACACTGTTTGAAACATACATTATGAGCAATCAAAAATTTTTCAGATTGTTCATTTTTAATATTAATAGACTAACTGAAGTTATATCTAAACTTATAGTGTGTTTTTCAGCTTTCAAACAAACCTTCTTATGTTTTTTTAGAGGCATTTTGAAAATTAGGAATAACCATTTGCCTTTTCTTTTTACCGCAAAGTTTTCTTTCAGATATGCAAATGTCTGCACATATCCATTTCAACAGAAGACTGGTGATGTGAATAAACATGAACTGAAATGTATTTCTCCTGCAGGCTCCATGTCGTGCTGAACTACAAAGAGCGTTGGATAGATTGGCATCAAATACCCGCACACATGATGATCTCTTTACAATCCCCATACCCAACTGTGACAAGAACGGAGATTTCCATGCTAAACAGGTCTGTGATTTCAAGCAAACGCTCATGGCCAAGTGTATGATTGAACTGTGAATCTCTACTTTTAAGCCAGTTTAAATAGAAATGCCTATCTGAATACTTCAAACATTTGCTGTCAAAGCACATAATCAATCTATGGGCCAAAAACACAAAACATGCCTGCAGTTGATGAAATATTACGGGCCTAACTACCTCAAGATCAACACAAAAGTGTCTGCGAGCAGACTGTCACGGTAATGCCAAGATCCTTATTTTGCTGGGCTCGTATAAAAAGTGATTTACTTTCACAACGCACGTGTAATGTGGTTTCCACTAAACAGTTCGAGAATAATCACTTTATTGCTGGGATGGAGGCAATTTGTAACAGTATTTTGCCTTTGCAAGTTTGGGCAACTATGCAGATAAGAGTGAGAGACTAAGAGAACATAAAAAGAGAGATAAGACTGCTCTGAGTCGTGTATGTAATCAAAGTAGCAGACGCAGAGTCAGTGATAAAAGAAAAAGCTCCAGTCATCAAGGGTCTGAGTTATGTCGGTTGTGTAACGTGGTTAAAGTGGTCTCTGTCTGCTCAGGCTCTCAGGCATCTGTTTACTGTTTAACTAAAACTGCACTGTGATAAAACCTATTGAGAAGTGAAGCACAGGTCATGAGGGACAACTGGGAATCATTTTATGGCAGGGTTGCTCTGAGATTATTAACTGGCCCTGGGGGCTTTTGGAACTGCAATTCACTTGAGTAAAAGCACAAAAAAATACACCATAAATTTTGTATTTACAGGAATTGTAAAAAAAAGTTTGCAGGAGGAATCTCAGAGGCTTGTAATCAAATAATCAAATTACCTAAAATACTTCTTATAATGTGTTTAAAGCAACTTAAAGTGCCAGCTGGGCGCACTTTGACTTAATCTTTGATCATGGGTGAGTCGATGAAATTCTCTCAATTTAGTTTAATGTTGAATAAGTGACAACAACAAACTCAGTCATTTGAACATTGATGCAAAAAGAAAGAAAAGTGCGGTGTCCTTAAAAGCTTTAAAAGCCAGGCCTGTTGTCATCTGAGAAAATTATAGCACTGTCAACAAAACACTATCTAGTCTTTGAAGATAATCAAACTAATCTGCAACCTTTTCCCATGCTGCAAGCTATTATACTGCATGACCCTGCATTCATTGAATTTTGGGGGAAGCTGTAAACACAACACTGACAAATGACCACCCTAAAAATATATGTTAGCAAACATAAGCATATTTACACATAAAGCAGATACATGACAAAATTTGCATTTTCTTTAAGTCGTGTTTGTTTTCACCTTTGTAATATAAGTATTTATGTATTTATTTTTTTAAGCTCTTCTTGTTCCAATGAGGGAAATATCAGGCTCTTTAGCGGCTACACGCTGCACTATGTTACCTCACTAGTTGCTAAAGCATTAGATTTCTAGTCATGGGATGTGCCCTGTGTTCTATGACTTTATTATAGTATTGATAATGAAAAATGCTGACAAAGTCTATACAGTCTATACAGAATTGTCTCTGTGTATCCACAGTTAATGTATAAATCAATTTCAGATAACTTTTATCATTTAAATGCACAATATGTAGTTTCTGCCTCTGTCTGGTGTTTCTGAGGGAAAGTCAGAAAACAAAAGACATAGTTAGATGATAACGTAAGGTAATGTGGGATTATGAGATTTGTTTACTTCTTGGTCAAACATTCACAATTGTAGATAAAATTCAATCTGACTCAGTCTGAAATGTTAACTAATGAGGTTATTTATTTTAGTTTAATTCATGTTACATTTAGTTCCAATTATTGACTTCCTTCCCCACCCTCTAATTGGTGTCGCCCTGAAAATTAGTGATAGGCACAAAAAACTAACTTGTCCTGAAAGGAACTGCAGATTTTTTTTATTTCAAAACATTGTTGAAAACATTTGTGAAAATCAACAAAGTTTATGATAAAGGTATATTAATTTTTCAGCTATTTTAATAAGGACATATAACTTTTGCTGTCATATGTAATCAGTATATTCCACATATCTTTTACGCTCACAGTGTCATCCTGCACGTGACGGCCAACGGGGGAAGTGCTGGTGTGTGGACCAGAAGACAGGCATGAGGCTGCCAGGGCCTCTGGAACTACGAGGGGATCTGGACTGCCACCAGTTAATGACTGCAACCCTGAGGGATTGAGGAGTGAGGAGTGGCAGTGAGGGTGCAGGACCAGCTGAACTCTACTGGTGCTTATTAGTAGAACTACACGAGGAAAGGACTTCACTCTAAAGCCCTGCTTCACCTGAGGCCAATGGTACTTGAGCTTGCGCAACAAAAAGGAAATCATTGAATTGAGTTCTTTTGCTATTTTGTTTCTGTGTGTGAGAGTATGTGATGTCTGAGTCTTTGAGCACTTGTGTACTGTTTCTACTTCCTGAATTTAAGACTGATAGTCTTTTGACACATGTGCTATGAGGTAACAGGTGGCAGAAAAAAAAAAAAACTTCCACAGAAAACAATTGTAGTTTGGATATTTGCTACAGAGCAAAACGTGTTGTTTTTTTTCTGGTCTAATTTTAGTAGGGTATTCCTGAAAAGTAAGAAAATGCATCACCTGAGATACAACAGGAGCTGTTAGCATCTGTTTTATTCTCTCTGGTGCGCTAGATCAGTTTAAATTACTGCATCAGGACAGTGCAGAAAAGGTTATCAATTAAAGTATTGTGTTCTAGTTATTCTACACAATGTGTAAAAATGTTTGTGACATATGGCTCTTATTCGACTGTCCTATATGTGGTAAGAAGCCTTCCCATCTGGTAAGTAGGTTAAAACAAACCGTAAAATGCGTTTGCAAACACAAGGTCTAGTTCAGCAATGACAAAGGAGTAGTAATAAATCATGGGGTGAGAAGAACATATAAAATAAAAAAAGAAACAGGGGTAACAGAAGAATGCAACAATCCCTGCCCTGAGTTACCAAACGATGAGCTATAGCTTCTCTCAACATCACGACCAAAGTGAAAAGCGAGATCAGTTTTGAAATACGGTATCTCTGAAAGGCCGGAATAGATTTGCTTCATTGCCGTGGTTAACTGTGTATCCTCCTCCAGCCACGTAGTCCAGAAGGACTGGCAGAGTAGCCCGACTAGAAACTCTGTACACTGCTGATAGGATAATCTTATTTCTCCAGCTGGTGTTACAATGCCAGTGTGACTCTCATATGAATATGCTTCAACATGCAGGATTTCACTCTGAACAGGCCGCTTGGCAGAACTTTTGGTGGTGCTATATACTGAATGTGCCAAAATACATGACAAAAGAAATGCCTTCTGCACTTATTTGGCATTGCTTAGTGTTGGAACAAAAGAACAGGATTTACCTGAGGT
>JAQNCA010000024.1:24763856-24779116 GCA_029783725.1 Acanthurus tractus | reverse complement strand
CATGACAAAAGAAATGCCTTCTGCACTTATTTGGCATTGCTTAGTGTTGGAACAAAAGAACAGGATTTACCTGAGGTGTCGCAATTAGCATCAGCAAGTGTGAGGATCACCTAAATGTGTCACCATCTGCATTAGCTATCGATTAAGGGTTTGTTTTCAATCTTACTGTTAGAACATCCCACACTGGCTTTAAACTACGCCTGCAGCTCACTGGCTGAATGTTCCATAGGTCGGTGCTACTAAACTGCAGGCGTGATGTGCGTCATAAAAACAAATGCAGAGTGTATTAAGTTGGAATGGTTGAGCACCTGGCAGTATAGCAACCCTTAACACAAGCTCTGAAACCTGGAGTCTGGTGTAGCAGTGAAGAATTTCTTCTGTTAATCTCTGTCAGCTCTAGTTTTCAGGTTTCATATCATCTGTGTAGAATCACGTTTGTAATTAAAGGATTTTTACCAGTGCAGTGACATAGTTACTCATGATTTTTTAGAACACATAGGGGAGGCTGTTTTATTTCTTATTATTTTTTTAGTCAAGCAGTTTGATTGTGCTGGTGTTTTTCAGTGCAGAGTAGCAAGTTTAAGCTATTGCTGGTGTTCGTTACCACCAGATGTGGACAGTCTGCTCTTTCTCTTCCATCCAAAACTTGGGTTATTATTGACTCGAGCAAAAATTTGTCTCGAATGGAAGACATTATTGTTGTTGTTGGGTTTGAGTTCTCAAGGGAAGAGATATAAAGAGCTTAGCGGGCCCCGTAAGGTGTCACTTCATTCCCACATAGAATTGCATAAATGTCAACTTAACAGATCATTGTTGTGTAAGCTACAGTGCAGTCATACTAGATATGTTGAAAAGAAATAAAAGATCTTAATGGGGCAGACATTAACAGCTACTGTCACTGGATTTTTGGTTCTTTCCATGTCGCCATACTCTGATTATACCTCAACATCAATCAAGCTTTAAATAGATTTATTTGAGCACCAAATGCTATAGGAAAGTCCATTTGGCTTCACACCATGTGCCAAGTGCCATGAAAACTATTACTTTTATGCATTTTTGCACATTTTTCAATATTCAATTGGGTCTAATCTTTCTCTAGATTGCAGTAGTAAATGCATCTATATTAGAACAGGAAAAAAGCTCCTTATTTGGTGCTTCTCTCATTTGTTTAATTTCGCAGAATAGTGTAACACTTAATATCACTTAATTTAATTCATCTCAAACCAGCTGGCTGGGGACAGCTGATTTTGACCAGACCATTTACAAAATGCATCAAACAATACTGGGCCCCCTCTCTTCAGACTGAGGGTCCCTCTGATGTACATTCAATACATTGTGATGGATTTATACGCAAAAATTTGGAAGGTGTTTTAATGTACACTTTGACTTCTATTGTTTTGCTACAAAACACACTTATTAAATTACACATTTTTGGTCCCTAGTTACCTGTAACTACTGCAAGGAATTTATTCTTTTCACTGAAGTCAACGGTCAACTTATCACCTTTCCTGGAAATGGTCCATTGCCCCTAAATAACCACTTAACTTGTCACTCAAGACAGTATCCAAAGGTAGTTCACTAAAACACAGACAGATACATAGATGATGGTATTGGTAGAGAATCATTGCTACAGCTTAAAAATATAGCTTAAAAAAAGTTAACCTAAAATTTGTGCTAAAGAGCAAAGTTTTTGAAGATGTCAGTACTTAATCAACATATACACACAAAAAAGTTCTGGTGAAATTCTATCTTTTTATGACTAGCTAATGTTATTAACTGTTATGAAATACATTCAAACACTTTTCTTGGTTAAATAATCATTATCTTTAAGAGGGATGACATATGGATTTGGTTTTTATTTTGTAAAAGCCTTCTAACCACATAAACTGTGTATTTCAGCTATAGTGCGTCGCTTGATCTCTAACTTTGCTGTACTGAACTGTAACTGCATTTCTTGAGAATAGACTGTTCCTGTTTGCCTTTGATATTATCTATTAATCTGTAGAAGATATGAAGTAATGTTTGCATGCATACAAATGGACTGGGGTTGGAAACAGCTAAGGTCTTGTGTATCTTGTCCAGAGCAGGACCGTTATTACTCTAACACCGAAGTGATCAGAGAACTGAAATATAGAGTTTCAACCAATAAAATGGTCACTCACATTGTAAATGTTTACCTGATGAAAATGTACACATTGTAATACATCAATTAAAACATTTTAGAAACTACAATGTCGGTGTTGTTGTGTTATGTTGTGTATAAGGGGCAGTATTTTTATTAGTAGTAGCACTGAGTCGTTCCAGATGATCTTGGAGACCCGGGTACCAACACGTTTTTCTGGCCAACAAGTCACAAGAGGATGCAACATGAAAACTCCAGAATGTAACTATGTTTTGAAAAATGATTTTGAAAAGGTAGAGTTGAAGTTGGCAGCCTGTATCACTATATACAAATATATAAATATAAAAGTACAGAGTACAAATAAATGAGGCATAAAACATTATGTAACATTTCTACATTAAAATGTGTAAAAAGGATTTTATCTTGTGCGATATTATGTGGATTTGTGAACCAACATTGATGTAACATTAAAAATTTTATTTGCTTTTATTTTGTCTCCTGCTGCTAAGTTCTGGAATAATTAATA
Source organism: Acanthurus tractus (assembly GCA_029783725.1). Classification (NCBI taxonomy): domain Eukaryota; kingdom Metazoa; phylum Chordata; class Actinopteri; order Acanthuriformes; family Acanthuridae; genus Acanthurus; species Acanthurus tractus. The sequence goes on along the minus strand of JAQNCA010000024.1, from coordinate 24,776,468 downwards.
ATGAGGAAGGAAGCTGGCAAACCTGACTACACATAATATAAATAAGTTTAATTCATCACTTTGTATGTGAACATATCTGCCAAAGTCAGATAGATTTTCATCTGCAATGGTAGCTGTTTAACAATGCAATAAAAAAAAATCCATCATTCCCCAATGTCATCAAACTACATATTTTGTTTGTGTTGTTCTGAGATACAGACATTTAGCAGCAGGGATTATATATTGTACGTAAAACTAGATAAGCGAGTAAATAGTGACAGGCCAATTCTATCAATAAAATGCAAATACTATTATTGATATTGGGTTGTCCACATCTCACCCTACTTCATTTGATTTTACTGATGCTAATTCAATTGCCATCACCACTCATTGTTCAAAATATATAGATATCCCTGGACAATGTCATTTTTATCTCTGTTTTTAGATGAATCTTTGTTTACACTGAGACCCAAATGTTTCCCTGGGCCTATTCTGAATGCGGGTTGCATAGACTGGTTAGTAATACTTAAGGTATTTTTTGAAAGTATACCTCTGGAATGATACATCATAGTAATCTGACTGCAGCAGCTTCTAAAAATACCTCCATCATCCACCACCAGATTAAACTTTCAAGTCTGCTTAGTTCCACTTTCTGAGTCTTTTTTGGAGAGCTATACAGGCTTAAAAACTGGGTCGGAATCTGCAGTAGAAGAACAGCTTTACGGGTTTCCCTCTGATTGATTCAAAATGTCACAGGCCCTGTTCTGCCCCTGGGCATCCACAATTCCACAGCTGTGCCTAAGAGGCCCTGCGTGGGTGTCTGTGTTAAGCCTGCACAGTAGCTTACAGCAGGCATGTGACCTCCACCCTACCTCCAGATGTACTCCATCACAGGTGTCTAATGCTAAACAAGGTCCTGGCCATGGCTTGTGTGGAATCTGCTCCCATTTCCATCCATACATTGCGTTGGCCATTGCCTGTTGGATGAAAAGAAGATGAAGCACTTCACCTGCAGATGAGAGCCCAACAGTGTCTTCATGCATGTTATACAGAATGCAGGTCAAGCAGAAATAAAATAAGCTCTCAAGTGTGCAGTGTAAACAGAAAGAAACAGGGTCACAATGAACACAATCAATTAACAAATCCAAAACATGCACTATTCAGGTTGAATGGACAGAGATATAAGCTAAATCCTACAGGCTTTGGTTTGTTATCTTTAGGTAATACACTATTACAACTATTGACCTGGGCGGCTCTTAAACAATGTGAACAAGAATGCAAAGCATTTCAGTTCTGAAAACAAGGGAGCAGTGAATAGGGCAACTTTGTTTTTCTTAGAGGCTTAGTAGCCTGTGATGCATCCATAACGCAACTTAGGGTATGGTGACATAATGAGCCATTTCAGCTTCTTTTTTAAATTGTCCAGTCTGAAATTATTCACTCAGTCCAAAAAAGCTTTAATTGTGCAGCATCTGCAATGTGCAATGACACATTTACTAGTGTATTTCACAGTCATGGTATTAATAAGGGTCACCTTTTTGCCTCTTTGTAACTTCCAAGTTCACAGATCCTTTATCTTTCCATGAAGGTAGCATGTGGAAACATATTTAGTGGCACTATTATAATAAAGCGTTTTACTTTTCTATGAATGGAAAGACTATTCCTGAGGAGAAAGATGCTTCTGCTGTCACATCAGCAAGTAATAGCGACAGCAGCGACATATGAGGGCGATGAGCATCAGCACTGAGGCAAGGCATCGCTGTGATGAGGAGAGGGTGGGGGTACAATTCTGGAAGATTCTGCAGGAATCTTACGAGTGGACCCCGTTTCCTTCGTTTATTGTGGGGACTGTTTCTGTGAGCTAGGCGGTTAGCCTTCCCTGTAAAAGCCGCAACGTACAAACTGTGGTTGGGACTAAAGGTTTTAGGGTGAGTTCTTTGGCCAGCACTTCAGTATAAATGCTTACCTGTCACCCACGGATTCTATTGCAATTTGTGTATCTTTAGTTGTGTTGGTCTGACTTGACGTTGCATGCTAACAATATCTCAGAGATGCATTTTTTTTCTTGTAGCCGAGGTAGCTAAGCTACCTATCAAGTTAGCTAGCTGTCAGCCTGCTGGTTATTTTGACCATCTAACGTTAAGCTAACTTAACCACATAGCTTTTGTGTCGACTATCTGCAGTCCTGACAGTATAGTGATTAGTTAGAGTTAGGGTCGGGTCCTTTAACAAGTGATCTTTTTATTGGTGGCCTCTACAATTGATTAGCTGACATAGCTAAGAAAAAAAGACAACAAATCATTTAAGCTAACCTCATTAGCATGCTAATGTTAGCTTGAAAGACACAGGTTGTGTATTGGATCCAGTAGAGATATATCGCTAACTTAGCGGATATATTAACGGTGAAAACCAGTAGGTTCTCAAGTCAACTACTATGGATACAACACCCATTATCCCATTCAGATATCTTCCAAAGCAAATAACGCACGAATTAACGCTGCCATTGATACATTTTGTGTCACTATCAAACGTTCTCATTAAACTGTCAGTATTAGGTCAGATTCAGTTAGCTTCGAGGTAACAGCGATGCTAGTTCGCCTTAACCAGCCCTATTTGTCTGAAAATCATCACCGCCATCTGTTTGTTTTGAACAAAGTATGATCCTGTTAAAAAAAATGTAAAAATCATTTCATGAAAAGCTGTCACACTCTTTATGTTTATTGCAGTCAATGACCGGATTAGACTGATACCTTCTCCTCACATCAAAGATGTCAAGTAAGAAAACCAGGAATGTTGTGCTATTTGTGATAATAAGACCTTAGAAGGTGCTGCAAAATCAAATATATATATAAATCTATGATAAGTTATAGAATCATAACACTGCAATATTTGCATTATGCTGGTGTTTGATTGAGACCTTTTCTTTCATAGAGAGACCGTCTTATGCCCCTCCCCCTCCTCCTGCCCCAACAACAGTAAGTACCCCATTAGGTAACATTAAATATTATCTGGGTACCCCCAGTTAGGAGGTGTTGCTGTTTGAGACTTCATCTATGTACAGTTTATACTGAATTTTTTTAATAGTAATTTGTGTGTTCTTTAAATCCGCAACCCCTGTTGTAACACAGACTGATGTGCTTGTACACCACTGCTTCTGAAAAGGTTTTTTCCTTACAGCCCCAACATGAATGCAAGTTTCTTTATTTTGCTTTTTCCCTACATATTATTTATTTGCACCCTCCCTCCTTCTTTTATGCCATTTCTCATTCGTATTTCTGTCTCATTTGTTTCCATCAGCAAATGCCCAACACTACCGGGTTTGTGGGGTACAACCCATACAGCCACCTTGCCTACAACAACTACAGACTGGGAGGGAGCCAAAGCAGCAACAGTCGGGTAACGGTATGAATATTAATACAGAGTTAAAATGACAAAAATATTCATCAGACCCCAGACAAGGAATTACAATCTGCAACACATACAGGGAAAGTTCCCCCCAAAACTGAAAATATATATTTTTCCTCTCACCTAGTGATATTTCTCCATCTAGAATATTATAACATGAGATACTTGGTGTTTGAAATGTCGGCTGTATAGATGTGTGTGTTCTCAAATACAGTTGCACTTGACGGCACTTGGCTTGTGCTGCCTAAAGAACTAAAAAACATATTTGTATTCTTCTCACTGCAGATTGGAAACATGCATCTACTAATGGATGACAGGCTAGCTAATGAAGCTAGTTAACAATAAAGCTGTGTGGAAGAAGCCATTAATGTGCACCATCATATGCTGTCATGAGCATAGCCCGGTCTTGCCTGAGTAAATACAAGCTTCCTTCCATGCAGCACACCATTAATGAATGTAGTTTAATAAAGAAAAATGAGTTCCCATTCACATCTGCTTACAACAAAGTCTATGGATTATATTAATTAAGCAGGTCAAGATTTCTTTGTCGTTGAGTTTTCAAATGAAATTGTTTTGGTACTTTGACCACCACAAACTGATTGCTATCTAATTCCTAGTGTATTTTGCGAAGGGCAGACATCTCTATGTCCCATAACTACCAAACTTGGCAACTCACGCTGAAAAAATCCCAAAAAATAAACATTACATATAAGAAAAAAATGTCATTTTTATTTTTTAGTTTTAACTGTTACTTGTAGTTGGGCTTAGTCAAAGAAAGGCACTGCAGAAGGTTTTGCAAGCATCATCAATAGCATCAGCCTCTGCTTGTTTAGATGTATTTTTGCATTACCACTGTTCAAACAGCAGGTGTTGCAGAATAGTAAGCATCACAAAGCTTAGCCTACTCCATTGTTGAGAATGAATCTGAAGTGTGTGTCATTCCAAACTCCCTCTGCTGCTTCCATCACAGTGCAGACTGGCTAAAAGTCCATCTCTGTATTCAAGTACCACATGCCTTTCAAGGTCTGCATTTCTGACAGCAATGTTAAGTAACCCATGCCATCAGTGTTGCCATGGCATTACAGACTTGCAGCTCAGCATGGCTCTGGCTGCTGAGCAGTAATTCAGTCGCTGCATGCAAGCTGTGGTTGGCTGACTCTGATAATAGCATTATGGGCAAATCTCAGCTTAAGTGAGTTTTTTTTTTGTTGTTGTTTTTTTTCACAGTCAGCGCTGTTCCATCGTTCTCTATGGGGTTCCTGACTTGTGTATTGCCTCAAACTGACATTAATTAAACCATATTAACTAAAATATAACAGAATGATCTTAGTACATATTGCATACGATTCCAAGCCTCTCAGTGCATATTTGATAGATTTATATGAAATTACACAACAGTGCATCTGCATAAACTGTACTCAATCTAGCTCAGTGACAGTATTTTAAGCGTTGCCTAATCACTCAGCAGCAACCATACCTTAAGATTACTCTTCTTTGTCTACCAGAATTCCTCTGGAATAAATATCCCAAAGCCACCCAAGCCACCTGATAAACCACTGATGCCATATATGAGATATAGTCGTAAGGTAAGTGAACAGTATTAATTGCTCAATTTTGCATCATCAAGTGCTCGTTTGGAAGACAGGGATGCTTTGCTATAAGATATTCTATCAGCTCAGAGTAAGTAAGATGTAAATTTAGTTTCAGAAACTAATAGATGTTTATCGAGGTAGGTGAGAAGCCAAATTACACCAGGTTCTTAGCAAGGAATGTCCACAGCACTTAGTGGGAATAATCAACTTGGAGAAGGAGCTTAAAGCACACGGCCTCCTCTGGTTTGTGACCTCTCTGCAAAGAGATAACCACTTATAGCCCCTCCAACCCAACCCAACCCCACACCCATGTCTGGTTCTCATCACCAGGTTTGGGATCAAGTAAAAGCCTCCAATCCTGATCTGAAGCTATGGGAAATTGGGAAGATAATCGGTGGCATGTGGAGGGACCTCACTGATGAGGAGAAACAGGATTATTTGAATGACTACGAAGCAGAGAAGGTTGGTTGTTTTACAAGGGATGTTTATGGGGTTGTTCTGATGGGTGACCAGTAGATGTGTCTCCAACAGTTGTGGGTCCCTCCAGTCATCATTCCTTCCTTCTTAACAGTCCTGAGTAAACCTCTTTCCTTATCATGTGGTGTATGATTGAAACGAGGGGTCCACATGTTGTGTCTGCTTGCCTTCTCCGTTTCCCTGTCATCCCTGTCATCTTTTCCACTGTAGATTGAGTATAATGAGAGCATGAAGGCCTATCACAATTCGCCAGCTTACCTGGCCTACGTCAATGCAAAAAGCCGGGCCGAGGCAGCTCTAGAAGAGGAGAGCCGCCAGAGGCAGTCCAGACTGGACAAGGGCGAGCCTTACATGAGTATCCAGCCAGCAGAGGATCCAGATGGTAAGGCCACTCTGCTAAATGCTTTGTCTCCCAAGGTTTAGAGCACTGTGACAGAGCTGTAATTACTGTAGCACGACCACACAGAGTTGCCATTCCGCACACCCAAAGACTGTTATCTTTTTCCCTCCTCCTACACTGCTACAACTATCCACATCTTTGTTAATACTACCTTTGACATGCCGTTTCTGCTTTTAAGCTGCAAATGGAACAAAATTTGTCTTTGTTTTGTACAGCTGTTTAGATTTTGTAGGTATTCTTGGCATTGGTTTGGACATAATTGCAAAATTTACATTCTTGTCTCTGTTGTTTTAAAGACTGAAACATACACACATGTAAGACACACAAGCCAGAAGAAGACGTTTGAGTTACACCCACCTCAAGGAAATGATGCTTGTCTGGGGTCTGGCTGGGTTACAGTAGAAGATAATGACATACAGGAAAACTACAGATAAAACCGATTGCAATTTAGAAACACCTCAGACCATAAAAATGTCATAGCCTTTATCCCAGTTGGTTGTGTCCTTAACAGACTGCACGTACATCAAAGATTACATAAGATTTAGCTTTCCTCGTGGCTACATATTAAATATGTCTATAAGAGTTTTGACCCAGAGGTGCTGCCATATTCTTGCTCTCTCAGAACAGCTGGCAGCCATAAAGTGCCCTCAAGAGACCTGAAGTCAAAAGCAAAGCTCTGTTTTTGTTGTGAGAAGTCTGCACTGTGGACTGACCAGCAAAACAAGATGAACTCTTTGTTAAAGGTTTGAAAGGAGTGCAATGTATTCGCAACAGTACCACACATTCAGGAAGTGCAGTGGTTTTACTTATTAATTCTATGCAAAGAAACCATAACCAGCACTCATCATGCAGAAGGACAGTCTTGTGCTAAGAGAAAAAGTTGAAAAATATGAGGCTCCTCAGAGTGTGACGAAATCCACTGAATTTTTAATCATAAGTAAAAATGGAACCTTTTACATTGTCAACAAAGTGTATTACTTCCTTTGTTTCTTGTTGGGGAGTCAGACAACCTGCAGTATGTGAGCTCCTTCACAAGTGTCAGTATGGCAGTTGTGGTTCATATCTGCTCTCTGGAAAGTTTCATGAGTGCACACAAGGGCGTACAACAGCCACAACTTCAGATGTTACCTACTATGAACGATGTTTTATCGCACAGGTTTAGCAGAGTTTTGCCACAACAGAGCCAAAAGGGTTGTCACGTACATAATAGTGTTGAAATGTCGTGGCATTTTGATATCTTCAGATACAATTAGAATCAGGTAATCGTAAATGCCTTATGTAAATGATGCCAGTAAACAGATCTTTTGACATTCAAAATATATTTTAATCGGAAAAACATTTTTGGTCTTTTATTGATCACTTCTTTTAATGTCCAAATTAATGTATTGTATTGTAATTGATGTATTGTAAACTGCAATCTCTACACCAACAGGCTGCATGTAGTCAGTATTTTTTTCTTAACACTTTGACACAATAACAATTTTACAACATGCAAAATTCGATTAGAGTCTATCTTGACTTAATTCTTGATTGTGGATAAAATAACTAGTTATGATTGTTGTCTCAAGGCATTGTGAATTAACTGTTTTGAATTTAACATTGCGGCATCATCATCCTGTATTTAAATAGCAAAGGAGCATACATTTAGGACAAAGAAGAACATTTGCTAACGAATGAAAATTGCAGACTACATCTGTCCACATCGGTGGGTTATAATTAACTGCTTGTCCCATTCACCTAACAATAACGGTCCTGCTTTACTTAAGGATGTGTTTTGACATAATGGCCTATACTTAACTCTAACTCTGTGTAAACATTGAGCAATATCCTCCTTATGTTCATAGTATCTAGATACAGCAGTATTTGCATCATTTTGTTTTGTGTCATTTATGCCGTAGTTGCTGAAGCCTTTCATACTGTGTGATAGTGACTGTGTAACACATCTCCATTCTTTTCCTTGTGACAGGTGCGTAAAAAAATACACCCCCTAAGACAGTTGTAATCACTCTGACATTTTTCATGTCCTCAGACTATGATGATGGATTTTCTATAAAGCACTCAGCAGCGTCCCGTTTCCAACGCAACCATCGTCTGATCAGCGAGATTCTAAGTGAGAGTGTAGTCCCAGATGTGCGCTCAGTTGTTACCACTGCTCGCATGCAGGTCCTCAAACGTCAGGTCCAGTCTTTAATGGTACACCAGGTATGATCAGGTTGGGGTTTTTAATGTACCCATATTAGTGGCATTCACAGGCCGCTTTGGGTTTTTTTTCCTTCGGGTTAATGATGTAATAACTGTGGTGCCTGTGGGTTTTGTGTCACAGAGAAAGTTGGAGGCAGAGCTGCTTCAGATTGAAGACCGCCACCAGGACAAGAAAAGAAAATTCATTGAAGCTACAGAGTCATTCACAAACGAGCTCAAAAGGGTACAGCATCTTTGTCAGGAAGCTTGGTCCGCGCGTACTTGCACGCAAGCCTCATTATGCATGTCTGACTGTACAGTGTGTAGCTATGTGCCAGTCTACGCCTACCTCACAGCTACCAGATGCTGCTAACTCCATCCACATGTTCTGGCATTCATATAGCTTTCATTGTTTACAATTTGTAGCCCCCATAATAACTGTTGTTCTGAAGTAAGATGCAGCACTGTGCAATTAAATTCACTGTCTGCTGTTTACAACAGGTGGCGCCATATATCCTTAAGTTAAAACATCCATTTACAGCATATCTAAAACTGAGCATGTAGTGGGGCATTGTTGTAGTCAACAAATTGAACTGTGTTTATTCAGTGACATTATTTATATACATTTAAACAGAATAAAGTCCTTCAGATTAGCATGCGCAGCACACTCAAGACTGCAGCAAATGTTTTCACCTTTTTACACTCAGTAACTATACTGTCAATGTACTTTCAGCTATGCTGTATGAAAGTGGAAGTGGACATGGAGAAGATTTCTGCAGAGATTGCTGCAGCAGAAGAAGCAGCCCGCAAACGGATGGCAGAACGAGAGAAGGATGCAGGAGACAGAGGTGCGAGAGAGGCTCCGACCTGTGTCTTAGCAGAAGAAGAAAAACACATTTGTGCAACACATGGCAACAAGTCCCAGCAAAATTCTCTAAGCGAAAGTAGCAACAAAGATCAGGACACAGAAACCAACAACACAGACACACCTGGTGAGCCACATTGCCCTATTTTTGTTTGTGGCTCCGGTGCTTTTTGGTGTCTTACAAGAGCCTCCTGTGTTTTTCTATCATACCATGTTTTTGTGTCTTATACTCAGGGAAGCCAAAGGCCTCAGTGGAGCTTGAGGCTCCTCCGGCCAGTGAGGAGGCGGTGTCAGAGGATAAGGAGAGTGTCCCAGAGGGAGCCATGGAGGAGGGAACCAGCGACAGTAACACAGGCTCAGAGACCACTTCTGCTCAGACTGAAGATGCCCCAACTAGTGAGCCCTCAGAGGGGCCCAGCAAAGCAAGAGCAGCCCACTGAGTCCGACACCTGACTGTTTGTGAACTGGAAGGCTGTCACACTTAGGCTGACCTCTGATATCATCCTCTGATAACATTTTGCACAGTTTCATCTCAGTTGTCAAAGCATATAAAGAGCATTTCAGATGGGCTAAGTGTCTATCATCCCTGAGCAATGATGATTTAATTAAATATGAAAAAACCTAAGGCTTACAGACATGCGCTGAATGCAACTAAATGAAAAACATAAAGCACTTGAAGCCAACCATGCAATGGTCCTGTCTAAATTCAGTGGCTGCCAAGTGCATCACAAAAGCCCCTATGAAAGTGGTACATTTCCCCCACAGGCCTCATTGCCATTTTGAACAACCCATGGAGGCCCTCTTCAGCACATATTGATACATATCCGTAGGACTTTGTCTGGCAGTTCCAGGATTGTCCCATTTCAAGACTGGCTGTATGAAAAGAAGCTGTCACAATAAACAAACATTGTTCAGTGTTATATTTAATGTATGTATTGTAATGTCATTGTTGCTTTTATTGTTATTTTTGCATGTTGTAATTTTATAAAATGAGTTTGCATACTTGTGAAGAGTGGAGTTGGGTGACCATCTCCTTTGCAGGAGAATATTTGTTTACTCTCTGTATCAGTATTACAGTGACAGTATTGTCTCAGGAGTTTGTAGTCATTAGTAGTAGTTATTTTTGTTATTTATTATAAGCTTTTTTTTATCATACTTGCATATTGGTTGTCCTGGGCCCGTCCCAGTCCATCCATAATTATATCACATGATCATCAGTGCTGTACAATGCTACCAGTGTTCTCAAGTTTGCTCGCTGTCAATCAAATCAAAAGCAGTATGCTTAGAACATTTCTGTGTAATGATCAGTATTGCAATTTTCAGCAGAAAACTTTAAATGTACCGTAATTGTGTACACAGTGTAACGAGGTTTGCTTAAACATGGATTTTCATGTCATCAAACAGCTTGAAGAACGGTCATAAACATGCAGTCTTAAAATGAATTTCTTTTTTGCATATTTATACCAATAAACTTTTATACCCTGAAAATGTTTTCATTTTTAGTCTGTTTAAAAATTATTCCATGATAACATTACATTACTGTAAGCAGTGATGGTGCATAAATCTTCAAAAACATGGACACTATAAAAGTTGAACGAAGGCTTGTATCAAAGATTCATTGGTGCGTACAAGATTCGTGCACATAGCCTATTTGTCTTTTTTTTAACACAGGTAAGGGAAGTGGGTGAGAGGGAGCTGTTGTGATTTCCTGTTTTCTGTGAACTAGCAGTCTTCCTGAATGTAAGTTTTCCACTTCATAAAACTTAGCTTTAAAGCATAAAGGGTAGACTCGGACTTGACACGAGATTAATCTTTACGCATGATGTTACTTTCAGTCTGTTGTGAGATGGTGTAATCAGATTCAACAGTGCTTTTGTCGAACTTGAAAGATGTCCCCTGCTTTGCAGCTCGCCATGTTTTGTACTATGTGGTTAGCTCTGCCTCAAGTGAAAGCTAGAAACCAAAACCACAGAGACACAGGTGTGCAGATGCATGAACAGTGGGTAAAAGGATACTTCTCTTGCTTTTTAATATGGTCTTAACAGTAGTCCAGTATAACGAGTAAATGAAGTATATTTGATGCTGTATATTTACAATAATGCAAAGAGTAAGAGAACTGAACTGCTTACGGTTTTAGAATTAACCTGAGGAAAAGCACACTATTTCGCCAACATTGATGCTTTATCAAATATTTCCTCTTTTAATGAAAAAACTGTGAATGTTGGGTGCAGTTGTAGGGGAGAAATCCAAAATTAGTTTGATGAACCGGGTTAAATGTGTATAGGAGTATTTCAAACCATGGTCTATGTATAGCCACGATCAAATAACTATCTAAGAACAGCAGTGTGTTGGTTTTAACAAACATAGTGTCACTTGAGATGACTAACTTGTGATTTATATAGCCCTGTAGTACACTAGCCCCTACTTCTTGTCAGGGGGTTTCATGAAAACATGAGCTGTGGGTCATTTTGAATAACTGAAAACTGGTCATACTCCACTAACTTCCTTCATATCACACAAAAAGTCCTGTATTATGTTACATACACATGTGCTCACATTTCTTTTTTTTGTCTCTAAGAATATATTTTACTACATAATCTTGTTGTCAAGAGGACTTTATTTGTAAATCTCTGTATATTTCTGTTTCTTAAAATACTGATATTAAAGGTACATAAAGATAAAGAAGTATGAAGTTAGAGTTTTATCTCAAGCCACATCAGTCCCCATATTAACCTTTAATGTGAATTTAATACATCTATAACTGATGTCAGTGCACTTTAAACTTACCTAATCTACATTTCTTCATAAACATTACATTTATAATGGTTGAATAAAATGTCTAAACTTCTGTTTATAACTTGGACTTTTCCATTTTTTAGTTTTCTTACTCGAAGGGCTGGTTTGAGGGTTGGAGAGAAAGAAACTTCACAAGACTTGTAAGGTTTTTTTTTTTTTTCACCTCAGCACGGGAAAACCACCATCAAACGCAGACATTCAACTCACATGTGTTCAGTGGCTTTACCTACAACGTGCTGCTCTCAGTCGCCATGACTTCTGTCAGAGGTGAGTTCCTTATCACAGTTTTTAGAACTAAAAAAGGTTTTGTATGAGCTACGGTAAATAAAGGCATGAAAAAAAGATAGGGCATCTAAAGATTTCAAGAGATCATATTTAGTTAGTCATAGTGATGCCTAGAGCTAATTTGAAAAAAAGTGGACTGTTGTATATAAATGACAGTTGGGTGATAATGTATATATTTGTGTGTAATTTGTGTTATTGACCACATTTAGCATACTCCCCTGTTTCCCTCAAATGTCTAAAATTGGTGTCAACACTATAATGGTCTCTTTCATCCTCTTGTAAAGAGCGAACTGAGTGAAAGCCACAAGCTGCACACAACGTGGCTCTAGAGACATGTTTTTTGAGGTTTAATGTCACCTAAATCTGCCAGCCACTGCCACTTCTTACTGCCACTTGCTATGTATTACTGTAATCCAAAATGACTTGTAAGGGTGGCTTTTGTTTTTTAACAGATTACATTTTATCTAATTTATTTTCCTATAAGAACACACTGACAAAAGTTTTACTAATAATAAGGTTTTTTTTTTAATGAAAATGAAGAACAAAGTCCTTTTTTTCAATAAGCATCTAAAACCACGTTACCACTTCCTACAAGGAAGTCTCTTTTATCTATCTATCTATCTATCTATCTA
>JAQNCA010000024.1:24743461-24763545 GCA_029783725.1 Acanthurus tractus | reverse complement strand
ATCTATCTATCTATCTATCTATCTATCTATCTATCTATCTATCTATCTATCTATCTATCTATGTATCTATCTCTTTGTGTGTGTGTTTGTCTGTCTGTCTATGTGTATGTGTATGTACATATATATATATATATATATATATATATATATATATACATCTCGTATATATGATAAAATGTGATCATATTTACACAGTGTTGTGGAGCGTACAGTGCTTTATCTTTAAAAATTCACTTGGTTGTATTTTTTCAGATCTCTATAAGCTCCTGCCATCGCTGCTGATATGGCTAATGAATTTCAAGGTAAGAAGAACACACGAGTGAAACACTCCCACACGATGTGAGAACACGAGGTAAAAATATGTTTGTAACATCTTGTTTCAACTAAGAGGTGATAATAGCAGGTATTCAACCACAGCTTCCCCTTAAAAGTGCCAGTCTTAACAGGAAGTTGTTGGTAAAACTAACAAAAAAAAATTATCGGGGAGAGGGGTCAGTAATAAGAGGTAGCGTAAATTTCCCTGTTTACACATGTGATAGTTGCTTTACTTTACATGGTACTTGCTTTTATTTGATTGTTTTTTCTGTCTTTGGTTACAGTCCTGCTTGTCCCAGGATGAAGACAACTTCACCACCACGACTGACCTGGATTATTACTCCTTCAGTTTTGATTATAATGGCATCGTTCAGCTTTGTGGACAAGAATCCAACCGCAAGTTTCGCTCGTGGTTCATATCTATCTTCTTCTCCATCATCTGCTTCCTGGGTCTGGCAGGAAACCTACTGGTCATCCTCACCTTCTTCTACTTCAAGCGTCTCAAGACCATGACGGATGTGTACCTCCTCAACCTGTCTTTCGCAGACCTGCTCTTCGCTTTGTCGCTCCCCTTTTGGGCAGCCAACGCCGTGGCAGAATGGACGCTGGGTCTGCCGGCATGCAAGGCCATGCACACTATTTATAAAGTCAGTTTCTACAGCAGCATGTTCCTTCTTTCTTTTATCAGCATAGATCGCTACTTTTCCATTGCAAAGGCTGTTTCAGCTCACCGCCGCCGCTCCCAGGCAATGTTTTTCAGCCAGGTGTCATCAGCTGTCATTTGGGTGATGGCCCTGATCCTATCTATACCTGAAATGAAGTACACCACCATAAATAACAACACCTGCACCCCTTTCTCGAGCAGTGCTGACAAGCTCCGCATCAGCATCCAGACAAGCCAGATTGTTCTGGCTTTTGTGGTTCCGTTCCTGGTCATGTGCTTCTGCTACAGCAGTATTGTCCAGACCCTTTGCCAGGCTCGTAACTTCGAAAGAAATAAGGCCATCAAGGTGATTCTCACCGTGGTTGCTGTCTTCCTGGTCAGCCAAGTGCCTTATAACGTGGTCCTTTTTTGGAACACAATTGTTGCAGCACAAGGAGGAAACAAAAACTGCAACTATGAGATCAATCTCCTCTACGCCACTGATGTCACCCAGTGTGTGGCCTTCCTGAGGTGCTGCCTGAACCCCTTTGTTTATGCCTTCATCGGTGTAAAGTTTCGAAATGACCTCCTGAAGCTCATGAAGGAAATAGGTTGCATAAGCCAGCAGAAGTTCTATGCGTACAGCTTCGGCAGGAGAAGGAGCTCTGGAGCCGTTGACACTGAGACCACCACCACATTCTCTCCTTGAGGCTTTATGAGTATAAACAACGACAACCTACTCACTCCCTCAGACCACACAGCTGACTGGTGAACATTAGGCCAAAAGTCTCCAACAAGATTATATTTTACGTGTACATAGCAAATGTTTTTATATAAATGACATATAAGGTTTGGCTTTTTTTTGGTGCTGTTTTGGTCTTTTTGTTAGTGTTTATGTTTTTATTCTTGTTGGCTAAAAACAAACTAGGCTTTAGTATTCTTTTCGTATTAGCTGCAGTGTTCAGATATTTACAGTGGAAATGAAAAATAATTGACAGAGCTTTTGCTAAACTGTGCTAAACAAAAAAAACAAACAAACCAAAAAAATGTGAACATAAAACTAGAAGAACAAACAAAGTTTTATATTGTTTATTGTTTATTTTAATTTTTTTTGTATTGTAAGACTTTTGGAATATTGCAAGATAATAAAATTAAATTTAAATTCACAAAAACAAGAGAAAAGTGTGGATTAAAAGATTATACTTTTTTTTTATATCAGCTTTATTTTTTCAAAGTGTATAAAATAAACAGGATGACAGCTGAGACACACGGAAACAGTCTAAATTTTGTCAAAGCCCACAAAGGTTTCTGAAAACCAAGCAGATAATTTTGTACATTACACTTCTTTTATTTAGATTTTTTTGAAGGAAGCTTCAGTCAACCAGAAGCAGAATCACCCTGATAAAGAAAACCACTAAAAAATGCAAGCCAGGAGCTGCAGCTGTCAACATTAGTATTAAAAATACCTGGGTTGCAGTCATGGTTTGAATAGAGTAACAGGAGGGAGCTGGGCGCACAACAACCCTGTTGTGCTGGCTTTTAGCGCTCCCACTGAGGAAGTGTGACTGTTGATCCAAACTGTCTAATATCTGAGTTTTATCATCAGGCTGCAGTTTGACCAGAGCAAATGTCCTTTTCTGTATTAAATATAAAACATCAAAGGAAGTTGAGGGTGCAGCCACGGCTGTAAATAGGACTCTTACCATGGTAGATAAAGCAAAAAAAAATCAGTAGCATAAATGAACTTATCAGGATACAGTCTGTGTGAAATCTCTTGTTTAGACAAAATGTTTGAGATTGTTTTCTTTGAGTTTGTATAAAATTTAAGTGATTTAAAAAACTTTATTAAGGCCCTTAGCCTCGCCAGTTTTTATTGTATTTAAAATTTCAGCTACAGTTATTGGACCCCATTCAGAATAGCAGCAGCATTTGCTGCAGCTAGTAGAGATCCTATTAAACTGAACTAAACCTGCAAGAAACAGTGAAAAAATCCCACAAAAACTCTGTAAAATCTTACAGCTACATAATAAGTGACAGCAGAGAAGTCAGTCAGAGAGACTCTGGGTCTGTGAAGGAGGACAGATTTTAATGCAACACATAAGATCAGAAGAGTTACATTTGATGTTTATTCCACAACTTATAAAACATCCAGTAGTCTCTGCAAACACTGTCCACAGCTCCTGTGCACAGATACAGCTCAATACGTTATCATGCTTAACATGAACCTTTTATGAATGAGTCTCTGTGAGCAAGCACGGCATTATGAATATTGTAACGTCACATCACACGTGCTACTTCTTTTAATAAGCTCCATTTAACGCTGTAAGTCATACCTCTGAGTACTCATCTGATTTTACTAGCGGAAAAAAAAACAACATACCTCCAGCCATAAATTTTGCACTGCCATGATGACATCATCAGTGGGAGCTGCATGGATTACTGATACTCAAAGCTCATAGGCTTCCATGGAAAAGGGCTGGGATTTGGTTAATAAAAGCATGCAACGCACAAATGTCACAGTAAAACAGCGAACATTCTGAGAGTAAAACAGCATCGCAACAGCAAACTCCTGACCAGAGGAAAACTAGGTAAGATGACCTTTTATTTACCTCATAATACTGAAGTGGATATACAAAACATCCCTTGTTTTAAAATGATAAATGATTGATCAGTGTTTCATCAGCTTAAAGAAATGTGTATTAACATTACTTCATCTGTTCTGGCTTGCCCTCTGTTCATTTTTTATTTATTTATGAAACTTTGTCATTATTATTACTGGAGTCTTAGCTAGCAAAGGCTCTCTGTCCTAAGATAAAAAAAATATGCTGAATAGCTTAAAATTTGTGAGACTCAAAAGTTGCACTGCAGCCCATGTGATTGTACAAGGCGAAGCTTTTTACAATCAATGCTCTGAATGATTGAACTTTTCAAAAAAAGACAGCTTTCAAAAACAGGAGCAGATTTTTGTCTAAGTGCTGCTATAGAAATGATCACGTTCGTCCTTAAAAGTTTAAGCTGTTGTAGGACAACACTGGAGTAGTCATGGTAACCACCAGTCACCTGAGTGACTCAGTGAGCACCACACCTTGTCTGAAACACTAAGAGGGAGATACAGTGTGAGCAGATCTGCCCCTGTGTGACACACCCTACTTGAAAATCTATTAGTGCTGATAGCAGCAGTGAAGTTACCCATTTACTCAGCTTCTGTCATTATTCATTGAGTGATTTTCTTATGTATTGAGAAAGATGTGGGGTGTCTTAAGCTACATATACTGCATTACTCACTTGATAAAACATACTGTTTGATTATGCACGAAAAGGACTTTCAGGCTATCAGGTGCTTAAGTCCAGTGGTTATTTGTATACAACTATCAAGTTTTACAATGATAAACTAGCCAAATATATGACAACACTAACACTTTCTGAATTTAATACAGAACCTTTCTCACTAAAATTAAACAGTTGCAAATGCAAATTCACCGCAAGTGTTAGCAAATTGTTTCTTCAATCATCAAAAATAACCATAAAAATAATAACATAGGGGGTTTTGTATAGGGGGTTTTAATGCACTTCATTTCAACACTTGATGGGTCTATTTTGCAGAGGACAAAAGTGAATCTGTAATTCCAGTCAGGACAGTGTCACTGATCTCCTTCCTTTGTTTCTCTTTCTTTGGTAGCCACAAAAGACTGTGATGCCTACGGCGAAAGGCATGGCCCCCATGATACCCAACCATGTTCTGAGAGTGGGTCAAACTATCCGCCTGGACCCTGCGCCAGAGACAGTCAATCAGCATTCCAGTCTCAAAGAGCAGAGCGGTAACCGTGGCGACCCTGAGCTCGACGTTTCCTTGGATAAGCTCAACCAGCTCATCCTGGAACTGGATCCGACATTTGAGCCCATTCAGGTCGACACAAGTCCCTCGGGCATCAGCCTCCCTACAGGTACAGTATGACTGTTCATGCGCTATTCAAACTGCTCTGTTGCAACTCTTTCTTACTCAGAGACACACACACAAGTGCAAGGCAGCAGAGCTCCCAACCTGCAGAGGTGGGATATTGAGCACACTCACCCTTATGAAACAAAAGGTACACTTAGCCTGGGGCTTTGGAAACGTACCCTCCCTCTTTGAAACTTTTTTTATTTTTTTAATGATGGGGTAATTGCACCACTTCAGCTGTTTTAGGATTACCGCCCAGACTAGTTCCACACCCTGCACATGTTCAGGTACATACGCAAAAAAGCTCACAAAGTACTCAAACACCAGGGTGGAACGGCGGTTTCACCAGTGCCTGCTTTGATCAGAAAGCATGCACAAGAGTCGACAAAGCGTATTTAAGGGTTTCCTGCTCACCTTTTCTTGAAAAAAGTGTAGTTGTAAGTTTGTGAAACTGGTAATGTGATGTAGGGTGTGGGTGAACATGTTTAAAGGAAATCAGTCAACAGTAATGAGAAATGAGACAGTGAAGAGGCAAATTTCATCAGATTTAAACAGCTTAAGACAAAATTACGACGTGCCGTGTTGATGCGCGCTCCTTTCCGATCATTGCATAATACAGAATTCCCTCTTGAAACAACACTTAACACAGCACCTACAGTCGCAGATTTTCTCCGGAATTCAGTACAAACATTAGTCATTATTATGTAACTTTGATTGCAGAAGCGACTGTCTGGCTCACACATTGACCACATTTCTCTTAAGGGCATGGAGTCACTCAGTGCCCGTCAACAGAAAAGCAAACAGATCCTCAAGCGCCCTTACTCCTCACTCCTTAAAGCGATTTGGTATCTTTGCAGAAGCAGAACTACACAATTCAAAGCATTCAGTTTGGAGGGAATGGCCTGAGCACTTGCAAGCAGGAACCTGCAAGAGATATGTGAATGTTTTTATTAGGTTTGTTTCATAACCTCTGTGTGTTTAAGTACTGAGGCCAATTTGCAGACACAGAAAACCAAAGCATTAAGTCAAGGTAAACATGGAATACACTGGGTTTTTCCACAGACTGTTTTATAGACTGCACACCATTTCAAAATCTTTTATCAGGGTTTTTTTGCTAAAGCGTTCCCCTCTATCCTCAGATGAGTGCTGCTCGGACGACGATGTCTCGAACTGCGTGTTGGTCCCCAGAGGATGTTCTCCCTCCACCTTTCCCACTGAAGTTCAATCTGTATCACCCAGTATCCCCATCCCTACACAGAGGGGTCTCAGCTGCAGTCCCCATGGCACTCTGGTGTTCTCCAGCTCACCTACGTCCTCCCTGCCTCCCCTGCCGTGTGGGAGTGCACCTCGGCGAAATACCTCAGTCAAGAATGACACAGGCATTTCCCAAGGTTCCCTGCGTTTGTCACACTCCAACAGAAACAGTGCCACATCGCTCCTCTCCATGTCAACATGCTCAGACACCAGCTACATTCTCGGCAGGTAAAGTCAAAATGAAAGCAAAGCACTAGTCTAAAGTGTTCATTGTTAACTTGCTGCAACTTGTAAATTTGCTGCAAAACCTAACAACACAGTAAACAGAGGCTAACCAGGGCCAGCTCACATGACTCAGAGGACTGATTCAGATTTATTTTTTGCAGTGGAACAAATATTTTCTGGTTGTATTGGCATTCCCAAAATGTTAAAAATAATCACATTCCCAGAAACTGTACTGGTGCCAACAAATTAAATGACAGGCGAAATGCTGCTGTTTCCTGCAAAATGAACTGAAATATTTATTGATTCAACTAAAGAAACAAGTAAACTGATCTGTACATTTGCAATATATGGTGTTTTCTCCCCGCACAGCAACCTGTCACTGGCCAGTGAAGATGCCGACTCCCCGGAGTCCATCCTAACTCTCACATCCGGATCTCTCAGCGATGTGACCAGAACAAGGTCGTTTGATAACAGGCAGAGTCCAGACAAGCTCTCGCTGACAAAGCAAAGCTATCTGCAGGAGCTTCACAGCAAAGGAGCACAGAGCAGCCCTGCTTCCCTCTCTGGGTCTTTCACTGATATTCCTGTACTGCTAGTCAACGGCGCACCACAGAGGGATCTGCACATCCCGCCTCCTAAGCCGGAAAGTGACAGGACCATCCCTGTGTCCAACTCAAAACCATGTTCTCCTCACAGTGAGTCACAGGTGTAATAATAACCTATTTTACTGGCAGCTATCACATTTTTAATGTTTGACCCTGCTGATATATTTTTGTTTATGGTTATTTAGGTTTCCAAATCCCTTTTAATGGCAGCCAGCCCACAATGAAATTTATCATGGACACATCAAAGTTTTGGTTTCGTCCACACATCAGCAGAGCAGAAGGTGAGACTCTCTTACACTCGTTGAAGGTTGCTCTTTCATCATTTCTGAAGTTTCTTCTTCATGCAGTATTTAACTGACCTAATTTGTTTTCCCTCATGACATGTAGACTCAGTAAAATCGCACAGCGGAAACTGTCTCTAAGCTCTTTCTGTTATGTTAATTGATTCTAGCTGAGGCCCTGGTAAGGGACAAGGAAGCAGGAGCATTTGTGGTGAGAGACAGCACCTCCTACAGAGGCAGTTTCGGTCTTGCGATGAAGGTGGATCACACTTCTGCTAACCTCACAGCTATCGCCTACCCAGGTAAACCAGACATTGTTTATTGGCCAGTCCTATTGACTCTTTGAATCATGTGCTACTAAAAAAACTCACAGCAGTGTTCGGGCAGATACAGGAAGGAGGTCTGAAATGCCACAACCACTACAATCACAGAAAAACAATGTGAACACAGTGTAGCGCAGAGCTGCTGTCGTCATTTGTCTGCACCAGAAAATCACTTACCCAACCCTGGATGACATCCAGCTATCTGCGGCAAGGCAGGAGACAGTGATGTTATTTTTTCCACCCACAGTATACGCTGTATAAACACAAAAGAAAACCAGCTGTTTATGGCACTGTGAGCAATCAAAGAGGGAAAAAAATGGACCTCACTCAGAAAACAATTTTGAGCTTTACTTCATTTGCAGATTTGTACATGTTCAACTTTTTTAGTAAGGCAGGATATGAAAGACATGTGAGCACTGTGGCATACTGAGACCTTGTTAGCGTGCTGGCTTGAAGCATGTTGTCTGCTGCAGTGCTCCTTTATTGAACCCAGGGTAGTTAGAGTACACAGTTCTCCCCTGAACAGGGGATGTAGCTCTAGCATTTCCTCTGCCTGGCTTTCATGTTATTTCTTTTAATAACAGTTTGCTCTGTAACATAAATACAGTCAAACAGTTACCTAAGATACCTGGAATACGTAAACCTTTGACATGTATTCAAATGAAAGAAGAACCCCTCACATACACAATTTAAATAAATTTAGAGTTGGCAGAGGTTCTTGGATGCTCGTTGCAAACTGCTGCTGTATCCCTGCCAGATGGTACCCCATCTCGTTGTAGCAGTACTTCATCTTACCAATGTGTGGATCCAAAGAAGAGAATTCCCAAAGAGCAGTGTTTCTGCATTTGTAGCACTGTGGGTGTTTTTAAGGATAGCTTAATTTTGTAATTTAATGCCCCAGGTACAGCAACCAGCAGGGGTCAGCCCCTCAGTCACATTCTTCATATGTAAACTAAATCTGTTTTCCATTTGATAAGTGATCATCTTATCAGTTTTTTACTGAGTGATTTGTTGTTTTTCTTTACCATGAGCTATGACATAACTGCCACTTGATCACTCTATCTATCTTTATAAACAAAATCAGATTTACTGTCCGATTGTGTGTACTTGTGTATGTAATATATAATCATATACTGTACATTGACTCCACTGACTTCATATTATATTTTCTCCTTTCACATTTGTCCTCTCATCACTACAGAACAGAGCAGTTCAGATCTGGTCAGGCACTACCTCATTGAATCATCGGCCAAGGGCGTTCGAATCAAAGGTTCTTCTCAGGAACCGTACTTTGGTAGGTTATGGTCAACTACAACAATGCTACATGTAGAGGTTCCTCTAATTTCAGGCTAGTGACGTCTGCCACACCAGAACTGAGTCAGCCATGTCTGGCCTCTTGGGATGTGGGTGGGGAACAGTGGGTGGTTCTTGTTCTTTATACAAAGGTATGAGTTCATAGGGTGTGTTTTTACACTCACAGAGTCGTTATCAAGGTTTATTGTCAGTCTTCTGTCTTATCAGTGGGTGTTTTTGAGTAATAAGATACTCACATTTCTGGAGCTGCTTCCACAGAATGCTATCTTTAATGCAGAGGCGGGGACTTTGAATAATTCCTACACTGCAAAATGAGTTGACTCACTGAAAATCTTTAAATCATGTAAAAAAAAATAAATAAAAAATTAGACTTTTTCAAACCGCAATTCGGTTAGTGAATACATTTTTGTTGTTAAAAGTAAAATGACCATTCCATTAGACTTCCAAAAAAGTAATCAACAAATAACATTGTTTTCATTTTTAAAAAATAAAATCTCATGTCCATTATTGACACTTTAAAATGTGTCAGAATGAAACATTAAACCCTTTGTCTGATCTTTGGTGGTTCAGGAAGAAAACATGAATTTTCAATAATACTCGAACTAAAGAAAAACTGTGATTTTCTGTTATCTTTGCAGGCAGTCTCTCTGCCCTTGTCTACCAGCACTCCATATCTGCTTATGCTCTACCCTGCAAATTACTGCTCCAGTCTCAAGGTAGGCCGTTATTGCCAGACATAGCATTCTGGACTTTTTGTGCATATATATGTGTTTGTGTGCGTGTGTGTGTGACAGTAAGAGATAAAACCCTCACTTCTTTCATCTCTCTCTATTATTGGCTACACAGATCTGGGCGCAGCAGAAGAAAGGGCGAATGACAAACCAGCAACAGAAGACAAGAGTAAAACAGGTGGGACCAACTAACAGCAAAGAAAATAAACCCTAATTTTTGATATTGGCGAACAAACACATGACACTGCATACTAGCACCTGTCTTCATGTAAAATAAAGACCCACTTTACTTAGTTTGAGACATAAAACAGAAACAAGCATAACCAGAAAAAGGTGTCATGTCAGTGGTCGAGGAAAAACATTACAAGAGAAACACGAGAGTGACTTACAACTAGATTTATTCAACCTGCATATGTGCTTCTACCTTCATCAAGTTACACTTTTTAGCGTGTAGAAAATGTTAACATTAGCCTAATTAACTGTACAGTTGCTTAAGTTAGCTTTCCTTAGTTGTATTTTTTTTATACAAAAGTACATGTAAGGTATCTTGAGGCTAATGTGATTCGAAAATTGATCGGGGACAGTGAGTCAGTAGTTTTGATTCTTATGACTGTTACCACCTGAACTTCCACAGAAACACTTTGACTCATCATGGTGGAAATAAAACACACGGGTGTAATTAATGAAGACTACTTTACAATGCATATCTCTTGTTTTATGATTTTCCCCATGTAATATAACTGTAACTCAACTACAACTAAGTCCGTTTATTTTTTTCCCAACCCTTCAGTATGTTAATGTGCTATAAAATACAGTTAATCAGCTACAAATCCACGAGGGAGTTCAAGAAGGCTTTATTTAATCTAATACAATTTTTTACCACCCTCCATGCTTTATGTCATACGTATGTGCGGCCTCTGTCTCTTTTCAAACTATCACAATGTTTCTCTTTTTCACAGCCTCCAACTTCATCTACCTGGATGCTGTCCCCACTGAGATGCTGACGGGCCCTTGTGCAGTGCAGAAGGCAGTGTCCTCCACACTTGAGAAGGCCTCGGGTTCCTTCACTCCAACCATAGTTAATCTGAAGGTGTCGTTGAAGGGTGTTACGCTGACAGACATCAACAGGAAGTAAGAAAACACACATCCTGTAATTCACTGCTGAGATTTCACTTAACTGTACACAACAGAATCCTGGTGGTTTTTTTTGCAAAGATTTGCAAGAGTATGGGAAGACTTATCACTTCTAACAGCAGCAATCATCTCTTCACAGGCTCTTTTTCCGGCGGCACTACCCCGCTCAGCTGCTCAGCTACAGCGGTGCAGATCCAGACAATCGACTGTGAGTACACAGCAGCACGTTATGAAATCTGTGGGATTCTGTTGGGAGGGATACACATTTGTGTGCTGGAAAAAAAAAATGTTCACTATGGTTACGCTGTCTTTGTGTTGATTATTTCATAAACAGAGACCAGGAACTGCCTCATTTGTACTCCTAGAGATTTTTTTTTTAATGTTAAGTTTACAATTCAGCACATAAAAAAAAAAAACAGAGCTGTAACTAATAACATTAATGTTGGGCTCAGTTCCATCTTGTTGTTCCCGTAAGTCTTGACAGCAAGCCAGCGTACACAGTGCCAGAGTACTGGAGCTGGCACATCTAAATGGAATGCAGACGTCAGTAATGTTATTAATTAGATCTATGATAATCCTATGATCTCAAAATGTCATAAGTGGAAAACATAACAAGCTCGCATTTTTGTTAGAGAAGTATACAAAATTTTTTTAATCTTTTAATCTTTAACTTCTTTATTACCCCAACAGGTGGACGAGAGGATCCAGCTTTGGTGCAAGGTAATTTTAAGTTTTAATTACATACAAACTCTAACATGTGCTAGTCATGTGAAGACCCACTATAAACTGTCCAAGGTTTCAGGCTCACCTGCAACTCAAATCTATTGTATTTTAATTTGCAGAAATCCTCCTCTAATCTAATGTATGTTTCATTTCTTTTTCCGAACAGGATGTTTGGCTTTGTGGCAAAGGGTGTTGAGAACGGCACGGAGAACGTTTGCCACGTCTTTGCAGAATACGACCCCCTGCAGCCCCACAACAAGGTTGTTGAGGTTATTCAGGCTGCCGTAGCCAAGCCATAGACACATATGGGCTGACACAAAGTGATACAGTAAGGGGTCCTCAGGCCCTACTTACATGCCTGTGTTACACTGTACTTTCAGTAAATTAAATAAAGACTGAAAGGCCATTAAGCCAGAATGTAACAAAGAACCATTAACATTTCATTGTAATTCAATGGTATGCTACCACTGCATAAGTAATACCTAACTTGTTTGTAAGAATGCAAAACCGAACTCGGCAGTGTTGTTCTCAAAATATGAAGCTTCCAAACAGTAAAAATGTTTTTTGTAAAACGCTGGAAACAAACACATGATGTATAATGTTGGACGTGGTAAAGCAGTTGATTTGTCTTACCTCTAAACAAAGACTGATCCACATGTAAATTCTGATGTAAATTTGCACTAGCAATCCCATAAAATAAAGTAAAGAGGGATATTTGAAGGTTCTGTTAATAGACTAAAATAATACAACTGACATACTGTCATGTCCTTTAATTTCAAAGTCAAAACTTAGCAGATAACCCTGGTTTTGTGTTTCAAAATGTATTTATTATACCGTGGCACTGTAAACAATTTCTTCTCTGTATATTTATGTATTTTTTGAAATTGCTTTGATGAAAAATAAACATGTTGAACTTGTGCATGACCTTGCTTACAATTGTTTATGCATGAGAGAGAGAGAAAGAGAAAGAGGAAGAGAGAGAAAGAGTGTGTGTGTGTGTGAGAGAGAGAGAGAGGGAGGAAGAGTGTGCAGTCAAGTGTCAAAAACAGAAAGAGAGAGAGCACTACAACTTTTCCTTTACCTCAAAATCAAAGCCTTCTAAAAAATGAAGGAAGCCATTGTGGTTGATGGCTTTGTCTCATCGAGAAAATAAAAACATGATTACTATGATGAAGTCGAGGGAAAGCACAACAGTCTGCATATAATTCTTTTTTATTTTAAACGACAAATTTGTTAGATAAAAGCATAATGCTTCATTTTGAAGATACAGAGCTTCGAAAATGAAGAGTGTGCTTCATGAAGCACAGCAAAATCAAGCACAGAACTGCATAGATAATATCTTTAAATATTCTCAACATATTCTGAGGCACTGGAATGCAATGCACAATGGTCCTTCACTTATTTGTAGTATATGTGATGCCAACTCAAAACCTAGCGTAAAAACTCTTAATCTAAGGTGTAACAGATAGCATGTAGTACACAACCTGAGTTGAGCACTGAAGATACACTGCAGTGTTAACTATTTACAGATACTGCCCCCCTCTGGTTAAGACAGGAAATCTAAATTCTCTGAGACATGGTAAGTATTAAGAGCATCACTGCTAGGATCACAGTGAGCAGTGTTTTTTTTTTTTTTTTCTTTTTGGTAATGCATCATAAAATGTAGCTTCATAATCAGTTGCAAGATATTTTTCTTTCTCCACAAAGAGAATGAAATGCAAAGACAAAAGACCTTGAATGTCTCTAAGTGCTGTATGTGTCTGCAGTGCAAGCATCTAAGGACTGTATAGAGATTATTAGGGTGGAAAGTGGGGCCGAATACCATGTTCCACTTTGAAAAAGCATGTCACTCTTCTACATTATTGATATTTTCAATGGAGCCTCCCTGTGACTAAAAAAAAAAAAAATTGCAACACCCTCCTCACAAAACCTTGCAGCAGAACAGTATAACACTATTGAACTGTTACAACTTTGTTACAAGCAAACAAAGACTTTAGGATTGTGTGCTCCAAAACCTTAAACCTTCATATGTTAATGAGATAGTAATTTAACATAGCCACCAAATGGCTCAGAGGAAGTGGGATAAGACATACATAACAAAATAATTTATTTTACTGAATATTCAGTATGTATTCTGTGTATAAAGCTGTCACATCATATGGCACATTTTCTTTTCTTTGACACATTTTTCCTCTCTCCCCCTATTAATTATTTTGTACTATCTCTTAAAAAGAGAAAAGAGACAGTTTACATCCAGTGACCTGTGACTCCAGGCCTCATTTTATCTCCGTCTGTCTGTGCAAACCGCCCCCTGCATCAACTGTTAACTAGGATCAAATGCAGTAGTTTAGCAGAGTCATATAGTTGCTATAATCTCATTTTTCCAGTGACCTCATATTGATAGTTCTAAGAGACACTTTTTATACATCTAGAATGATGCAGAGGAACTATGACGACATATTAAATTATAACTCTCTGTTTTGTAGCTCTGATGTGTCTGACATGGTTTAATGGCATTGTACAAATGGCCCCATTGGATCGGCACAGAAGCTCAATGGATAATTCATGTCCTGCCAGAGTCAAAGTTGGATGAGAGAAATTTCAGTGTCAATCATCATGTGTAAAGGAGAGTTCAACCTGTGTTGTAATGTGAAATTTTACCAAGCATGATGAAAATGGATGGAGTTATCCCAGAAGTCAATGGCACAGATGTTATTTTTTTGTAACTTCAGTATTCCTATCGTTTTCACAAACAGCTGCAAACCAGTGACAGAGTTACTGTGCCATAGTTGGGATGCTGCGAGATCTCTTCATGATAAGACGCACCTCCACATCAGGGAGGCTGTCCTGTTTAGTCTGGGCACATCCCTCGTCTGCCGCAGCCATGTGCAGGTCGAAGCGCAGCGACACCGACTTCTTCCGTAGTTTGGGGTTCCCCCTGAAGAAGGAGCCCTCCCACTGCTTGATTACTTTGTCAATCTTCTCTGTTCTGATGGGAAAGAGATTAGAAGACGTGCCAATAAAAGGTGATGATGATGAACAAGAAAGATGAGTTTTTTAGTATTTATTTTGTTTAAAGTGTCACACATTTTCTTTTGTAATAGTGTATTTGTATGTGTGTAGTATGTGGTATGGAGCACTGATTTGTCTTTTGTTTGGTCGCTGATGTCAACTACTTGGGGGATATTTACTTATATATAAGTTAAACAAAAAAAATATTTGTATGGATAATATTGTGTGGCATGTAGTACCATTTATTTAATAAATAAAACACTTGGCTTCACTTAAACACTAGGGGGCAGTAAGAGAGAACAATCTACTCTTCCTTGAAATACTTTCATGAATATACAGAAATACAGCATAATTTTTTGGTCCCAATTTTTCAAGAGTTGAAGTAAAACATCTAAATCCTTTTCTGTGCATGAAGAGGCTTTCTTCTCTCACATTTCAAGCACACTAAAATAAAATTATATGTAAAAAAAATGTCAGTGTGCAGTTCACCTTTGCCAGAATAATCAATCCACCTGACAGATGTGGCATATGAAAAAATGCCCATTAAACAGCATGATTTTTGCACAGGTGGGCTTCTGATTACTCACAGTTACAGGCAACTCTAAATGTGTGGTTTAAAAAATCACATTGATATGACCAAACAATGAACGTAGCATGACTACGGCTACAGAGACCCCTTTTTTGGTGTAAAGGCAAAAACAGTTTCTGGTGTGACCACCATTTGCCTCTTGAAGTGCTCATCAGTCAAAATTGATCAGCTTGTTGATTTTTGCCCCTGAAATAGTTGCCAGTTTCTCAGTGAATCTGTGAGGTTGCAGGAAACTGGCAGGAGTTGGAAAGGACATCAGTCATCAGTCTAGCGCATCACAATAAATGCGTGACGTGTCTGTGGAGTGGGCTGACCATACAAGTACTGACATGTTTATGGCTTCCAAGAACTGTGTAGAAATCCTTGCCAAAGCTTTGTTGTAATGCAGCATGAAGCGGTGGCCATGGTGAGTGGCCTGACAACCTGCCATGGGATCTCAACATGGTATCACTGAGCGCTTGAATTACCATCAATAAAATGCACCTGTGTTCATTGTATGTAGTTCACAACTAACCATACTGCAACCCCACCACCACCAGGGGGCGTCTGTTCACAAAGTTGACATTGTTTTGACAGTGAAAACCAAGATGAGATCACTTCTCAAACATGCTGGACGCCTTTGAAGATGCCAACTCAAGTCAGTTATGAAGATAAACTTTGATCAGGTCAGGACTCCTGTGAGATCCACAGGCAGGCAGATGAGCAACTCAGATGCTTTTTGAGACTTCAGGAGGGGAAATTTTGTGTTG
Source organism: Acanthurus tractus (assembly GCA_029783725.1). NCBI lineage: Eukaryota > Metazoa > Chordata > Actinopteri > Acanthuriformes > Acanthuridae > Acanthurus > Acanthurus tractus. Next base: position 24,747,707 of record JAQNCA010000024.1, on the reverse strand, counting down.
TGTAAACCAGTTGTTCAATCAGCTCTTCAGGTGGCTTGCAGGCGGAGAAGCAGAGGGTGGAGGTCCTTGGTATGGTCTGCAGTTGTAGATCTGATTCATGTCCAGTATTGTTAAAGTCTTGGAAATGACATTGAAATCAGCTTATGTTTCTGAAATGATGATTCATTTCCTGGCAACAGCTCTGGTATTGTGGCATTCCTGCAGTATGCATGTCAATTACAAATGTACTTAAAGATCTCAGCATCTGTTGCTATGTGTTATGTGATAAAACTGCATTAGATAAGCCTCTCAGTGGGACCTGCCGTACAGACCTGCGCAATAACCAACCTCCTGATAGTCTATATCTGAAAAAAAAATCTAAATCTTAAAGGTCAAAGAAGAAATTAACAATATCATGTTTTAGTAAATTTGTGCTTAACTACTGGAAGATCCACAGTTGGCATTTCAGCATTAAGCCAGACCAGCATGCACCTGTTCGTTATGCAATGTTGTGGGTGTGTTTGATTTGTATCGCTTGGCTTTCTTGCAGAGGGTTGCTTAATCATCTAACGATTATTACTTTATAATGGCCAGATGTTCGGCCATGTTTACTGTCACATCTTGACACAGTGCATGAGGGCTGTTAGAAATGTTTACGTCCAGCAGCTGCAAATTGTTTCTTTTAGGAGTAGTCAGTGTTTTGAATGATCCAGGAAATACATAAAAGTCTATGTTATTTTCCTAAAATCGATGTTTATAACTTAATGTGTGTGCCTTTGTGTCTGTGTGTATGTGTGTCTGGTTACACCTGAAGTATGAACAAAGAATTCCAGCCATGTCTCATCCAACAATGACAGGTGCCACACCCTGAAGACTCCACACCAGGCGGGTACAGTACCTCCACATCAAACACAAGCCATTAGAGGAGGAAAATTCCCATGCAGCGCTGTGATGAATTACTCATGGGAACCTGTGCAGCCAACTAAACGTTAAATGCCACGCAACACGTCTGACGTGTAAAGGTAATTCCTTTGACAGTTTGTTCAGCTTGTCTGCTGGACCAGACGTCGCCCAAGTGGTGAGGACATGTATAATTTTGTCATTACAAACGAAATGACTCACAAAAGTAACTCTCAGAGTAGAAGCGTGAGGTGAGGTGAGACGACCTCAGGGGAGTGAGCAAGAAAGAAACTAGGTTTTATACTCGAATAACATTTATCTGAACAGTGCAGAGCAAATCCATCTGAAGTGATGCTGTGAGTGCTTGCTATTAGAAAATGCCTCGATATTTTTAGACTGAGCCAAAGGTGCTGATGACAGGTCAATGGGGGGCAAAAAGATCAATACTTACTCAATAGTGCCGTGACCCTCTGCACTCTCTCGCACAACATTGCCCTGAAGAATCTCCTGAGTCTTCACAGTGGAGATTGGCAAGTCTTTATCTTGCTCTGGCTCTGTAAGGAGACATTAAAAAACAAATCATAACACAACAGGACTCTGGTAAGAGAACACATGCTTGTTGGTGTGTGTGTGTGTGTGTGTGTGTGTTTTACCTGTGAGTATCACAAGGCTTTGCTGTCTCTGCAGCATGCTGTTCTTCAGCTCACTGTCTTCTGGAAGGAGTGAAGGTATCTCTGGCAGAGGTTCAGACTTGGGCTCATCCGGAGTGACAGCCGGGTCACTGAAGCTGTTTTCTAGCCCGTTCTCCTTCGGCTCCTGCATGAAAGACCTCCATTGTCGCAGACCCACTGACTGACTGTTACGACCCATGTACCTACAGGCAGGTGGGTGATACACAGAGTAATGACAGAACATTTACATCTCATCTACTGGTTACATGTTAAACTTAACCTTGGTATAGACTCAGAAAGACTTAATATCTGTAATATAAAGATACATGAATATAGTGTTTCAAAGCCCTGGCATTCTGCAGGATGTGGTGCTTGTTCAGTGAAAATGAAAACGCTTTATTTACAAGCTGTTGGGCTAAAATCAAAGGGTTGGGTTTTAGCTGGTGATTGCTATAGCCAGGTGTTTGCGGCTTATTATCTCCGGTTCAGGTTACGTTGGTTTCGGCATGCGGCTACATGCATGTTTAATTCAAGATGATGCTGCCAAGTTTTGGTTGTAGCTAGCAGGTACACTTTATCTGACAACATTATTACCTGCTTAATATTAACATGTTTACATTTTCGTGTTAGCAACCGCTGGCGCACCTGCAGCTTCTAAGCCCTGCTATCTAACAATTTTACCATTATAACAGTGCAAACAGGAGCCTTCACATGGTGAAAATGAGAGTTTCAAGACACAAATGAACCTCTGCACAGCTTGGACAAGGCCCTGATTTCAAAGATGCAGGTTTTCATTATTTTCAGTAAACTTTTCAGTATTATCTTTTTAGGCCCTTACTTTGGTTAACTCGCAGATGTACCCAACTCAGGACCTTTGAGGACTTCACATGCCCAGATGCATTGATAAAACCAGATTTTTGTCACATAGCCAAAGCAATCATCACCCTTCTTCAGTGTGAACCAACGCTGAATATTTCAGATCCCATGTGATGTCTCTGCTAGCATCAGAATCAGTCCAAGTGATGTCACAACGAAATGCATGTGTAAACTATAGAAATGAGGAGAACAAAAGGCAGCACACCAATCTGTCTGAAACGTCTACAGGAGTCCAAAAAATATTTATTGTTCCTCTAACAAACTATAAAATGACAATCACACAGTCAATGCTGCAGATCTGTGAAAGTGCGAAGGCGTATTGGAATACTGTAAAAAAGGAATATTGATGCTAACAGCGAAAAAGTGACCAGATGAGTCGACTGCAGGGATTCCATCATCTTTTCTGAGTAAAGACAGAGCTTTTTTAGCTTTCGGCATCCTTTGTGCACTTTTCGATGTAGGCAGTTATCCGACTCTAAAACCACTGTTGTTACATGTTACTATTTTGCTTGGCTGAACTCCATCACCTGAGTATGTCTCAACCTGCTTCTTGTAGAGTTTCATTTTCTCTACAGATTCGACTTGTCAAAGACAGAATAGTAGGATTTGACTGGAATGATCGATGACAACACAGAAGATGATCTGTCTGACAGCAAAATAATGGAAAGGATTAAAAAAACATTTGTTTACTTTCTTCTTAAGTAATGATGAAGACATTTCTCTCTTAGTCATGTCACTCAACAAGTGAGTACGCAATGTCTGCTTTTTAGATAGAGAATTTGCAATTATGCTTCACAAACATTGGTATTAGTAAGTTGCACTGTTCATTTTTAATAAATTTTGCTCAGAAATATTCCTTTCCCATTTTAAAAAGATGAAGCTACACCAGAAATTTTAACTGAGCGATTCCCCTCTGCTTCCTCTATTATCTCCATTCCTTTCCCTCCCTTTTCACTCACCTGTCTTCTTCACGCTCTAGAAGACGTCGGTAAGTGGTGATCTCACGTTCCAGCCTCATCTTGGTGTTGAGGAGATGACTGTGCCGCTGGCGTTGGGTTGCCAGCCCGATCCTCACCTGCTCGAGCTCGCTCTCCAGCCCAGCGATCACCTGGGAAAGGTCCTGCAGCTGGCTGGAGTACAGCTGCTGGGTGTTCTGCAGGGAGTTCTCCAGGCCTTTTTCCTGAAATGAAAGAGACAAAGGAGCTTTCAGGGCAATGAACTACAAAGTTATCATCATCTCTTAAATTAACTCTAAGAAAAATCTATTAAATAGTTATATTACAATAAGTGCAAAGTAAGAAAGGCCATGTAACACATTTCATTATGTTTCGATCTGATCATCTGGTCACGTTTCTCTGAGAAGTCAAGTTCACAAACCTCATAATGTTAAACTATGCAGTGATAATCAAATATGAACCAATATTATGTTACAAAACGCCTATTTCCTGCCTCAGATGTTTTTAAAAACACGTTTTTGTAGCTTAAAAGAGGACAGAGCCCCTAACCAATCTGCATGTGTTGTGCAGACCAGTTTTAGATGTTTCATGGCTCTGACTAGTTAAAGGTCTGTCTATTTGCATCCAGAGGCATTTTAATCAATGTCAGTTGACAACACCGTTGGAAACTAAAATGAACTGAGAGGTACACACATCTGTGAATTTAGTCTCTTTATCTCTAAATGACATCCTCATCATTCTATCATGAAAACAGACTAGGCTGATATGAAAAACATATTAAACAGTAAACATAATATAATATAATATAATATAATATAATATAATATAATATAATATAATATAATATAATATAATATAATATAA
>JAQNCA010000024.1:24730435-24742324 GCA_029783725.1 Acanthurus tractus | reverse complement strand
ATATAATATAATATAATATAATATAATATAATATAATATAATATAATATAATATAATATAACATAATATAATATAATGTAATATAATATAATATATAATCTTAGCATACTTGTGTTAGCTTTTAGCTTATAGTGCCAATGTAACCAAGCATAATACCAGTATGACTGTAGACTCAGCATTTTATTACCATATTTAAATCCCATTATATGCTGTTATCAGTTATTAGAAATCATGCCGGTAGTTTTGTATGATTAACTGATGACAACTTGCGATGACAACTATACTTTAGGATCTGCTAACCACTGCATTCCTACCGCTGGTTAATAATTAAACCCGATCAGTACATAAAATTAAATCAAGCCAATAATTTTCATACTCTGAATACTTTGAAACATGGTTGGCATGAATGCAAAATAAATGCAATTAGTAATTAATGAGTTATAATGGGGAAAAAAATTGGGCGGTGGTGATACAGTATGTAATAATGTGTGTTTCCTTACCAAAGCATGCAGAGTCTCAATCTCCACCTGCAAGGAGTGCCACTGCCGTCTGGCCTCAGCCAGCTCGGCCCGGGCCTCCCTCAGAGCTGCACTGCCGCGGTTCACCTGCTCCCACGCTGCCGCCTCCTGGATGAGATGAGGGGATGAGACATTGAAAGAGGTACAAGACCAACACCAGCACCAGCGCCACCCTGTCGCCCAAATACAAGCACCCAACCTTAAACATTCAAACAAAAACCTTCTGTGATAATATGGAGGAGTTGGTTTTTTAAGCCCAGCTAAAGATGTGGAGAGAATACATTAATGTGTAATTAAGTGCATGTGGATTGTTGGATTTAGTTTCTGTTTTACATGAATAAAGCTTAGAGCTTGATGTAAAGCATGTTCAACAGCCTGACGCACACACCTTGTGGGTGACAGCTCTTTCCCATTGGCTCAGTTAGACAGTCAGGAGAGACGCAGCCACAGGTGGTGCTGTTGGAAGTGTGTGAGGGAAGGTAAACAGACAGTGGAGCGTACACACATGTCTGTGTGTACACACAGCTGAACAAGCTGTATTGACACACTGTACAGCTGTTAGGCGCTTCACACCGTCTGTCCACACCCCCTTCAAATGTTGTAAAGCGCTGAAACCGTCTCACCACAGTTATGACAATTTTTTTTACAGTTAAAACAAAAAAGAAGACGATTCAAGTTATGTAACTTATTCTCTGTTTTTCATTTATTACTCCGATGATTTTCTTTTCTGTTTATGTAAGTATTAAGTCTGTTATGATTTTTAGGAAAATGACTGTACCCACTAAGCAAATTTGGGCAGGGATAATCCTGCATCAGCTCTCCTTTCCTGATGACACTGGGCAAGTAGTGTCAGATTTCTTGTTTTAGATGAATTAGGATGCCAAAGGCAATAGACTTATTACTCCATATGTCCTTTTAGGCAGTAAATTGGAAGAGGTAACTGATACTTTCCAACTAAAAGTAGTAATATTTTAATGTTGAATTACTCAATATCAGGTAAAGAAAATCGGATCAAAATTCTAGATCGGTTAAATGTATCACAGAATGGCTCCTGCAAACTTTATGCTGTCAGGAGTAACCATGTACGTCACTCAAAGGCATGTGGAGACACTCAAGGAAAGTACAAGGACATTTAAATGAAGAACAGCACTGGTCTAACTGCACCTAGTTACTGTTATTATGGGAAGTTTTAGAATCACTGCTGATCTTTTGGTGTCTATACATCTTTACTTTTTCATCCTGTTTTTTTATTTCTATTTTGCTCCATTTAGAGAATCTAACTCACACTGAGAGGGACTCTGTGCTATTTGACCACTGGTGGCAGTATGGTGCAGTGTTTGTTGAACCATGCACATGCTTCAGGACTCAGAGGCACAACACAACACACATCCCTGTCACCGCTGTCACCCTGGTGACTTCCAAGAAATGCAGTATTACATCAACAAAGGCAGGCAGGCAGGAAGAAGTCGACAAGCTAGCATACTTACATATAAATAAAGCAGAACTTAAAATACTTACAAAAACCAACAGTGCTTTAAAAAACCTGAACTGAAAAGATTCCACAGTGTACCTTTAAGATTCAGAGGAGTCACTGAAAATTCTCAAAGATCTCATGTAACTTGCTATTTTTGGTGCCTGCATCACAGTTGGGAGTTTTTATTGCAGCTTGCACTTGATGTTGGACTTTCTAATATCACATTAATATGCTATCCAGCTAATAGTGTGTTTATATATCCAGCACAGCAGGTTGGTTCCCAAAAGAGACCTCATCCTTTCACATTTAAATATCACCCATCATTTCTGGACCTTATGCAGGCTTTTGACTGCAGCATTGTGTAACCGTTACATTAGTGGGACGGACAGAGAACCTCTGAGGTAAACAACGGCATTTCATAAAACCTGCTCCATTTTACACTCTGGTAGCTTGCAGCCTTAGATGAAGACACTTTACTGTCCCTGTCAGACCAAAGTCATTGTGCTGTGGCACAGGAACACAGGGATAACAGAAGGAATGCAAGCTGTGCTTTTTTCCCTCATAATAAGAGAAATACGGACAGTTAAAATAAGGCAAAAATAAAAGCAGAAAAGCTCATCATATGTGCTCAAACTTAACGATAATGAATCTGCAAATAGATTTGAATGCTCAGGTTGTTATTTGTCTCATAAATATTTCATTAAGACCAGGGACCATTCACTCTGTGTGGTAACTTATGATATGTTGCAGCACATCATGTGTAACAATAAATAGGTGATGTAAGTGAGAAGACAATGATGCAAAAACACACACAAACCTGCAGGAAGGCAAATACAAAGGGACACGTACACAAAAAAGCAGTGAGAGGCACGGTGAGTCCTAAACCAACAGCCTCACAGTCAACAAACACTCTGCTGGCCACTAACTCCGGCTTTACATGTAAATCTCTCTGCCTTTCTTATGAGGAGACCAAGAGTTGATCTTGAGGGTGTGTCTGGCTGGCAGCAGGCCAGGACAGCATGACAGGGACATAGAAAAAAAAAAAAAGCTAAGTGAAGATGCAGGAGTGGATGCGTACCTCACTGAGAGATCCTCCTTGTGTTCTGGATGCTGCTGCTGCTGCTCCAGAGCTGCTAGGCCCGACCAAGTCGGACAGCGGATTTGACGCGGCGCCCAGGCCGATGTGTCTCTCTCCCAGGCTGGGAAGTCTGCTCTGATCGCACTGCGCTCTGATTCGTTCGAGGAGCTGGGTGAGCTCCATCCCTGTGCCATCCTCCTCCCGTCCTGCTGCTGTGGCTACTGCTGCTGCTGCTGCTGCTGCTGCTGCTGCTGTAGCCGGCACTGACAGAGCATCGCAGGAGCCGGCCCGCTGCAGCTGTAGAGCCCGGGCTGCCTGCAAACAGCCAACCAGAGGCAGTGAGGGGGGGGGGGACAGGAAGGGGGACAGAGAGGCAGAGAAAGGGTGAGAGGAGAGTGAATGATGTACAGAGTGAGAATAATAAGAGTAAAAGCAGACAAAGAAGGAGATGAAATTGATTTGTGAATGAAAAGCAGAATGAATGCAAAGGAAAAAAAAACTGTGCTAGAGCCGTATGTGTGTGTATGTGTGTGTGGGGGTGAGCGTGTGTGTTTGTGGAGTTGGGGGGGGGGCAGCAGATGGTCCACGCAATGCAGAGGCAAGAGGAAAAGAAGAATCAATCATGAAGTCAAACATGTGCAAACCTGTGTGTCAGTGTGTGTCAGTGTGTGTCAGTGTGCGTGTTTGAGTGTCTTCATGCAGGGAAATACACTGGAACTGAGGTGGAGCAGGTATTAGTCAGCAGGAATGAGAAAAGAAAAGAAAAGACGGTAATGGCAGGAAGGGGAGGGAAGGGTTGGATGAGGTTATGGAAGGGAAAAGGGATCAGTAGATGCAGTGAAGCGTGACACAAAATTTCAAAAGGTGCACACACACACGCACACACACACACACACAACATGACAGGACAATAATGACAGGGTCAAAAGTACAAGAACAGGAGGCTACTTGTAATGTGGCATTTCCCTGATCAGCATCATGTAGCTTATTAAACGTCTTTTCTCATCGTCTGTGGTCGTATTCAGTTTAATTACCAAGCTGGTATCCAAACACATCTCCACAGGTCTGCTCAGATGTTTCCAGTCAGTCACATGTCTTCCTGGCATCGGGTTTTTTCTACATGCACAATGTACATTTACCGTAATTTATTACAAATTTGAATTACTTAATGTGATCTCAGTTTGAATCTAAGCATGTGAACAAGCTCAAGTGATAATGGTAACATAACGAGGATTAGCAAGCATGTTGTTTACCTTTTTCACTATCACAGTTATGTGGGTTTTAATATTTTAACATCTGCTTATTAACAGCAAATATAAAGTACAGCTGGAGGCTGATGGGAATATCATTAGTTCTGCAGGTAGTTTGTTTAAAAAACAAACTATGTTTTGATCAAAATGAAATCTTGACTAGATGTTCACACTAAATTAAAATCAGAGGATCACTAAAATGATTACAATTCACCCTCAGGGGAAATGAATGACAGTGCAAATTTAATTACTATCTGTCCATAAGTTTCAGATATTTAAATGGTGGACAGCAACACAACACAGTCTTTGTATGGGGTCAAACAAGCAGCACAGTATAAAGTTTAAAGTGTTTATGCATGATACAAACAACTTTAAACTTTACATCGAAATGATAACTGCATGATGTTCTCAGCAACCATCCACCACATATGTAGCTCTTGCAGGTTTCTACTTGTGTTTCCACCACCTGATCCAACTCACCACCGCCTGCAAGTTAGTTAACATGACAGCACCCTTAATCACCTGAATGAGGAACATATTTCCTTTAGCTTATGTGAAACAACTATGAATCCAAGCATTGACCCTCAGTCCGAACTGCTCCACAAGCAACAAAGTGTTTGCTACGGCCCGTCTGGCTCAGAAATGAAACCACTCACCATTTGAATCAACTACTTGACTTTTCTTCCAAACCACTGGCCTACTAGTGTCCCGGTCATTGCCAACAGTGGTGTTTAAGACCTCCAGGGGTACTTGCAAGCTCCTCATTCTCATTCACTCTCCCTAAGTCTCCCATTTGGGCAACTCTTTCACTCTCTCACTCTGTATAAATCTCGAGTAGCCAAAGACAATGATCTTAAGACTTAAAGACTCCATCTTCCAATTTTGCAGGCAAACTGAGCATAACACCTCAGTCTCTTGTCCAAATGACACATTTAGTGATCAAGTCAGCAGGTGTTCGCCTATAAAGTTCTTACTGATGATTTCCAACCAACTGGAGGGATTAAAAAATGTCTTCGCCCCTCGCCTGTGACCAGTTTGCTTTCCTTGACTGCTAAAAAAATCAACTGGACAAATTTTGAGCACGGGCTTCCAAGCTTTTTCATACAAAACCCCCCAAAATAAAATTAACTTTGAAACCCTGTAATAGTAAATCCATAGTTAATTAATGCTGCCTCTTACCTGTGTTATTTTTAATTTTACTCAGCTTCAGAGGTGTTTGCAGCCTATGTTTTATTAGCTGAGCTGCTGTTTGGCTTGTCAAGTTGTTTCTCTTCACAAAACTATGACCATATATGTGTGTCAGCATTAGCCAACTAGATTCTAGCAAGCTAACTAAAAGGTTAAATTTCAGAGGTGGAGCAGCTTTGTGGCAGGTGCAGACAGTACTGGGTCAATACTGACAGCTTATGACATGAAAATGATTTTTTGATTGTCAGGCAATTAAAAAGACAGTTTATCATGTTCTTTCATCATTCCAAAGTACTGAGCCCCCTGGCATCTCCTAGAGGCCCCACATGGAGTCGGGACCCCAACTTTAAAGATAATCTCCCATGAGTGCCTTATTAGAAACAATAATTAATGTGTAACTGAAAACAGACCAAACAATTATTGACAAAAAAAAGAAGAAATGAACCCACACAGATTCTGTAGGAGCTGGCAGTTATGCAACAAGAAGGGAACATTACTCTCCACCTTCCCTTTATCCTAAATACAAATCTACACCATCAGAAAAAAAGACTGTGTGTGCCAATATGCAAATCAAACTGCTTGAAGCTATTGCTTGTGAAGCTTCAATCAAGCTGCTGAAGACTAAAGCCCAACCTCAGTGCAATAGAACAATGTACAATTAATACACAGGCTCTTTTTTTAAACCACTTTGAAGCGATGGAATGTAGCGCTGTAGCCAAGACAAATTTCCCCTCATGTACAATAAAGTTCACTGCTGTTTTCTGCTCTACTCTACCCAAGCAAGAGCATAGACTGCTGAGAACTCCCACAGACTCCCAACACAAAAAAAACAAGCAAAGGTCTCAGTTCCTCAAGGGCCATGAATTGAATCTTATTCGTACAAGTATTCTAAATTTCCCTCCGGTCTTATGACAAGATGTTGGAAACATACATCCACTGCCAGGCTGTCACTGTAAAAATTAAGTTAAAGTTGACAATGTGCACGCAAAGGAAATCAGAAAATAAGCTGGACTGGTAGATAGATGGAAGAAATCACAGTAAAATGGGCAGACAAATGAGTTGGAAAAAAACAAAGGAGAAGTTGTTATGACAGGCGTTTGCAGTGCATTTAGTGACCTCAAACTCCTGGTGCAGCTCCTGCAGCTCTCCCATGGAGTGCTGAATGTCTGCCTGCAGCGTCATGCTGTTTTCATCCGCCTTCCTCTTTGTCTGCCTGAGCAGATCCGCCTGTTGCTCCAGACGCCTGGTGTTCCTCTCCTCTGTCTCACACCTATGATGTGATGTCACAAGCCAAGGTTATTAATTCGGACACATCAAGTGTCTGTTAATCATTGAACCACAGCGTAAAAAGTGGTGGAATGGTAGAGAAAATGCATTTTTTAAAATCAATTGCAACAAATCAAAGTCAATTTATTTTTCCCTAAAGTAATTACTCATCCTTAACCTTGCCAAATGCTCAGCTTGGCTTTATTTCACACAAGATTCCAACAATCATTATTGACTCTCCACAGTAAGGCTGTGGTTTTCACTGAACTTTGGCACATGACCGCAAAGGAGGGTTTTACAAAACGTCAATTGCAAGTAAAATGGAGAAAAAAAGAACTTGATATCATTTGTTTCATAAACAGAGTCCAGAGTCTCACAGAGTCACTCAGCTAGTCAGCAGATACAGCTATAAATAGAGCAGGTGTGTTTTATTCCGGATGCAGAGTGTTGACACTGTCCTTCAGGGGTTAATGGCTGACAGTAAAGGGGCTGTGTGTGTGTGTGTGCGTGTGTATGTGTGTGTTGAGGGAGCTGGTGGTGTTTGGGGTGGGGGTGACTCGGTGTCACTCTGCATCAATACATAAGTGAAAATGCTGACATGGCACAAAGCCTGGCCCGGGTCTGTATGCAAGCTGGCTCACAGGAGCGGGAATGGGCCTGAGTCAGAGAACAGAGGACTGAAAAAGAACTACAGGCTGAAAACAGGAAGTCTGTAGGAGTTATTCTGTATCTATGTTTAATATTTTTCGAGAGCTTTTAGAAGTGAGTGAGGATAATGCTACATTTTCTATTTCATTTTTTTTTCAAATCAATTACTTTATATACCTTTTTTTTCTCCATCATACCAGCTTACTGTGGATATAAACTTCAAATATGGGTGTGTTGTGTTTTTAGGATATGATCTCATGCCCAATTTACAGCCAAATAAACTCTAAACTGTATTGATTGAGGGAGAGAAGCCATAGAGCTTTCAGGAAAACTGCAGCCAAATACAGCTGACCTGGCCTGGATGGCAGCGGCTTTGGACCTCATGCTGTCAGACTGTAATGCCAGCTGGGCATTCTCCATCAGTAGTTTACCAACCTGACAGAAACAAAATACAATAACACTGGATTAGATCGAGGAATGTGCAAAAACAATATGCAATTTTATTGTAAGAGTGACTTTTCTTTTCAGTGAAATTGTAAGTTAATGAAATTGGTCTGGGCAGAGGTGTTAGCTGTGGAAATCTCATACACCACTGCACTCTGTATTTTGCTGCTAAATGGCCATCTTTATTATGTCCGCAGACTACACATTCCTTTGTTTTTAGATATAAGTCTGTCCTTGGATGGTTAATTCCTATCCAGGCACATACATAAATAAAAAACAAAATTAACATGGCTTGGACTCCTACAACATTCATTGTGAAACATTCATTGTGAAAATGGTCAGTATGATTGCGTCTAAATTTTGAAAGACTTTGTATTGATTTATTCCTTGTCTTTTTTTCTGATTACTGGAGCTAAAACAGCATTGAATTCTGCTGTGGTTCATTTTACTATTCAATGCTGCAAGCTTTTCCTGCTGCAACATGTCAAAATGTCTTCTGTGGAAAAGGACACCTGAAGGGATAACTTCCATCTCAGCAGTAGTTACATGTTGTATTTAATACAATGGGATCCTTGAATGCGAATACATAAAATAGGTTCAATGCAGCAATTAATACCATGCAGTATATTTTTCTTAAAATCTGGACCCTTTTACTTCTTTGCATCTGATTTCATCTTGACAGATTTTTTTAGAGCACAATAGTTGATATCAATAAATGACAAGCAACTTGTGAAACCTCAAGAACACCTATAAAATACCATCCATACATGTTCTTTGCTGTATAAAGCAAAAAATGTTAACAATAGTGTGTTTGCTTTTTAATACACTGAAAGTGGATCAATACTTGGTACTTAAATTGGCAGAAAAGAAAGACAGTTAGTGGAACGTCTAAGGACAAAATATGTTTTTCCTTTGAGAAACATGTTGGTGACTCTTCTGCTGTAAAGTTCAGTACATTGTTACAAACATGAGCTAATAAGAGGGGAAAAAATTCCTGATATAGCAGCCCTCATGAATCGGAGTAATTAAAGTATTTTTTGGAAAGTGGGAGGCAAAATTAATGCAAGATTAAAAACATATTAAGGTAACATTAAAGTAATTTAGGTGTATTACCCATACTGATTGCAACAATCAGAATTTAAAAATGATACGACTACTTTTGCATGTGTATGCAAGCTAACCCCACACCAAGGTAAACATGGTGGGCCTCCTCACAACCGAGAGGAGATTTTGCACTGACCACAACTTTTGTAAAATACTCTACAGTATTTTTGAGGATCTCAATAATAAGACAAGAGTGAATAATATTTAATAAATAAAAGTTAACTCTCAGACTGAATATGAAAAAAGTGATGTGACCACATTCAGGTCACTAAACCTCACTGTCCTTAGACTGAAATAGCAACTTGACAGTCTTTTAGAAAATAGCTAAATTAATCGGGTTATAAAATTAACTTCAGCAACATTTATTGGGATTCAAGCACAACTAACTGGCTTTCACAATCACAATGACTCTTGGGAAAGTGTGTGACTGTACCAGTAAAGTCAAAACAAATCAGTGTTGTCTACAATGTGGATCTCTCCTTATCTTTTGGCTCAAAAAGCCAATCAGTGCTAAAGTATGTGTGTGATGTGATGATATGAACCTACAGTAAACTTAGAATAAAACCAACAGCTTACTTCAACACACTTTACAAACTGCTTAGTGATTTTGTTTAAATTGTAAAGATGCTTGTGTAAAAATGATCAAAAGTATGTTAATTTCCAGTTGCATTTGATTCTCAGTGTGAACATTAAAAAGCATTTTAAGTAAAAAAGTTCCACTGGAGATATCCACATACAAAAGGTGACTCCCTACCTTTTTATCGCAGACATAAATATGTTAACACACCCTTATTCCCCTCTGTTTTCTTATTAGTGCCAAAAGACACACCCATGTTGAAGGTAAGCCAGAGATAACTTGGAATATTCCATAACATTTATACCATAAACACTCATTACCTTGATGTGTCAGAATGCCTTCCCACACTTGATCCCCACTAAGATGAGTCAATTATTTAACTGACAAGATCTTTCTCTCTCTCAGTTGTCTTCACGTCCTACTTTTTGACTGCCAATTATTAGGTCTGGGCTTTGGAAAAAAAAAAAAGTTAATATATAGCTGATCTTAAAGAGATAAATGGCAGAGTAATCCTATACCATAAGACAACATGAAAGCATAAATCAGAGATAGATCAGAGAACAATGAGGCTAACAGAGTTTGCTCCGGTGTCTATAATAGTTATGGGAACATCAGCCAACAAAACGTTTAAGATGAGCTTGACATTGTATAGACAACATGACAGAAGAGTCATTAAATTGTCTGTGAGTCACGCAGAAAGTGACAAAAAACCATCAAGTCGGGTCATGTGGGATAACCGTGACAGTGGGCGTTAATGGTCTACAGAGTGTATGGCCTCCAAAGTAATAAAGAGCTTTGCATTAAATTTGTGTGTGTGACAGCCATCTGACTGTTCCTTTGATCCAGCAGTGATGACACACAGACCTGTTTCTAATCCTCTGTGACAGGGTTTGTTTTTAAATCATTAAAACATGCATCTGACTGCTCATGGTTCGAAACAAATTCTTTCCCCTGGAATGTCTGTGTTTGCATTTCTGAGGAATGATTTTTTTTCTCAGCGTCATGACGAATGAGCTGCTGCAGTATCAAGGTGATTTCACAAAGGAGGTTCATAACTGTTACTACATTTGTAACTTCACTGGTTATATTAGATTTTTTTTACGTATCTTTCTAAATACAACTAAAACTAAATAATGTAGCAAGAACATTTTGCTGATCTGCAGAGAGTCACAGTGTAAACACTGATTATGATCAATAATTAACAGCAGTTTACCACTTTAATAGCCTCACAGACACATTTATCCACCACAGACCCTCAGTCCTCATATCAAGTTTCAACATTTCATTAGTTTAAAAAAGTCCTTGCAGCATGGTGGTTTTAATTAGTGGAGCTATGTAACACAGTCAGCTCTGGGGTTGCTGTCTTCTACCATGACTGGCAGCACTGCCCTTAAGCCAGTTAGTCTGCTCTGAAAGTGAACATGAATTTGAGGCTGTTCACATGGGGTTTCATGCAGGTGTTATCAACACTACTAATCAACTGTGTCTCCGTTTTGTCTGCAGTCATTGCTGTGTGATTATACACACCTGCTCATGTTGTCTCCCAGCCAATATGGCCTTAAGCTGATGTAATGAAGCATAATCTGAGCATAATCATAAAGCCTAAGAGGTAATGTGACTGTAGCACATCTGCAGTCTTACATCTCTGTCTGGGAAACAGCAGTGCATTTTCCAGCACTTTTTAATTATGCAAGTGACTCAAAATTATATCCTGGGTAGATCCAAAATCTCAGTTAAATGACTCTTACCTGGGCACGGAGCTCTTTTACAGTCTGTTCCTGCTGGGACCAATCCTGGGAGCGTGAAGCACCCCTGATGCCCCATTCGCCAATCTGAGCTTCCAGCTGGCTGTTGGACTCCTGCAGCCTGTTCACCTGCTCCAGGAAGCCCTTCAGGCGGGCATTCAGATCCCACATTGTGGGACTGGAGTCCTGCTGCAAGTCCATGGAGACCTAAGAGAATACACACCCAAATATTTACAGACACACAATGAGCCTTTGATATGTCCAGACAACCAAATGGCACAACTCACCCAGAAGTGCATATATTAGCCAAAACATCCAATAATACACGACTGATGGACTTACCATGTCTCTCGCAGAATTCATACATGGACATATGAGGTTACAACTTTTACAGCAAACAGTTTTCCACCCGTTTGAGACCACAGCCTGCCAGAGGCGTTTACTAGGTAAATATTTACCCAGCAAAACTCACCTGAGGCAACGTGTCCTTCCAAGAGTAAGGCACAGCAAGAGTAATAATGCAGCAGAAAAAAAAAAAATCCTCAGCTGTTAGCCTGGTCACACTGAGCCCGATCCTGCACTCCCCACAGCTTAGTC
>JAQNCA010000024.1:24712946-24725170 GCA_029783725.1 Acanthurus tractus | reverse complement strand
AATCCCCCCCCCACCCCCCCCCCCCAGTACACTAACATAACCCGAAATTTGTGTTTTAGACTTTTTTTACAAAAACACAGCTGTATGCTGCTAATTCTGTATGGCTAATATATTGTGGATTTGCTAAAAGTAAGTTGTTTGCCAATACTGACTATGGCTACTTGTGCAGTGAGTCTGTTAAGATGCATGCATCCAGGTGTGCAGGACAGTATCTGCAAGTAGCAAAGTTTCTAAGAAATAAAAAGAACGCTATCGGATCAGTGCATAAACGCCTCTACTTGCTGATACCTGATCCAGCATTTTAGCCATTATTTGATACATTTATGATGCTGATATTGCTGTCTGAACAACCCTTGTAGCTGTTTTACAGTTGCACTTTCCCTAACTGCAGTTTGGCCTGGTATATTTAATGATCTTGGTTCAGTGATTTAAGTCTGACTTTACAGCACATAATAAGCAGGACGGCTTAGCTTGGGGATCATGGGGCTTAATCAAACTTGTTGCATTATAAAACTTATCGCTTTGCTGTTTGCTGTTTTACATTTAATTTAATTTATTGTGAAGAGTCAGGTGAGCAAGTCACCTATTAAATGCATAAGTAATGGTTAAAACAAGCACAATGAACAAAACACAGAACTCATCAGAAGCTATTTCATTCTGGCAAAAATAAGACAACAGAAAAAAACATGACCTTCATGTGTCAAGAGACCTTTTCAAATATTAGCAACTTGCTGACAAATGATCCAGAAGAATTACATTTAATTATGGTAATTATGGCGGTGCATCAAACACTATTCTGTAACCACTCAGGAAATTCCAGGCATATGAAAACTTGGATCAAATAACAGTAAAATCAATGGATGCAAAGGCATGAGAAAATCTCAGGTTAGATAGTATGAAAATTATTTGTAAAATTAGATTAAAAATCATGTAAAAGGAATATATAGGAATATGTATAGGAATATGGAAAGGAATATATAATAGACCCATTTATGCAAGATGGGCATTTATTTATTCCTAAAAAGGCTTGGAGATGAACAAAATTTGCATAAAGCATTAACCTTAGCAGATCAAGTTACTGATCCAACTTCTGATACCAAACTAATTAAGACATAACTGAAGACAGGTCTTCACAGCATATGCAAGAGCAGCAGCCTGGGGCAGCTGAACACTTACACCAAGAGTTTTTAGAGCAATAAACTATGTGATCTCTTTTGTGCCAACACTACTGATAACATCTATCCGCTTAACAGCTGTAGCAAAGCATAAAACAGCTTGGCAGCACAGGAAGGGTCATATGTAAACAGTCAAATATGCAAGTGGAGAATATTTACAACATTTTTAATTGCACAACAAACAGGAAATGTATTTTAGTACACAATGTGTTAAAGGACACACATTTAGCTCACAGGGGCAAAATCTTTACTTTTTTAGTCATTCATCAGACCTTTCAATTGTTTGTCCATGTGTAGATTTAAGTATATGCTTAACTTTTATAGCTCTGCCACAGAAGCCAAAGTGCCAGTGCCCCATCAAGTTAATAACTAGAACTGTTACAGTTGTCTTGTTTTGGTTTGTGGTAGGAGGGGAAATCATCACGAACCTGGGATGGTTCAAACAATGTTGGGCCTCATCAGTACACTGTGAACGTCATATCAAACAGAGGACACTAGAATCGATGGTCTAGGAGAGTAGAACAAAGAAGGACAGTATTAAGCCAATGCCATCTTTAAAAAAGTGATACTACGGGGCAAAAGTATTGTCAGAGACAATTTTTAATAGAGTAGCCGAGCAAACAAGTGGACCATTAAGTAAACAGATTTGAGACTTTCAACTAGAGGGACATTAGAGGGACATGATTTAAAAATGCAATTATTTGTTTGTGCTCTACATGTTTAAAAAATATGCTTTAAAACATGTAGTAATGTTGACCCATTCTATATTTATGTATGTGTATTCTCCAGACCCATCATAACTTGAATACAGTCTTCTTGACCTCTATGACCTACTTGTTGACCACAGGTTTGATCTGATGTACAATGTTTGATGATCTGATGTCAATGGTATGTTCAATGAAACTTCAGCAGACAAAGCTCTGTCCACTGGCAGGACTTAACAGCTGATTTGTTCAGGTAATTATTTTGCTAACAGTTAGGTTACTTTTAGCATTAACATTTATTTTGGCTAACTTTATACAAACCCCTTTCTAACTCTGAACACTTGTGATGTAAAAGCAATTTTCATGCAAGGCGCAGCTTTAAAAAGCAAAGGTGTGTTTTTTTGGCGAACAAAATCTTGTTTGAGTATAAGGTTAATGCCATTTTTTTTTTCCATAATTGGACATGAAATGGGCAACAAGAGACAGGTCCCAACATGCAGACACGCCTGTCTCACGTGTGTGGCTGTTTGTGTGAAGGGACTTAGCTTCTAATATTCTTCATTCTTTTAAATATCAATTTATCAAGTCAGACTTACCTGCATGTCTCGATTAGAATGCTACATAAAAAAAGATGATCTTATCTACACAAGTTTGTTTGCACTAAACGACTTGTTGTAAGTCAGATGGTCCTTTTTTATCTATTTGATTTATTTCTCCCGACCAAATGACTAAAACCAGATACAGACTGAGCAAAAGATTTAGTTTAAATCAGTAAATTACTGAGCACCCTGCAGCAAATCAGAATTCATCCAGACCATATGTAAAACAGATAAACTGACAAACTTAATGATTGCCATCAAAGGAAAACATTCACTCATTTAATGTGTTTAAAAATGTTTAACGTTTGGAATTTTATTCTAGCAATTTCGTTTTGAATTCAATGCCAAATGAAGAGAAAGTTTTAAAATTCAACATACACAAAATAACTTTTGTTACTTAGTTTTCTGGTGTGTTTGGTGTTAAGAACAAAGCAGTGAATCGACCCTAAGGCCTGAGTTTAAAGTCAGTTTTTATGAGGCAATTTATAGATGCACCATAAAATCTCACTGTTACAGGTTGGGGCTCATAAATCATACAATGCCTCTAAAAGAATAACCTCTATTTTTGCTTGAGACTGTCAGACATGTTTACCGCTAATTAAAGGCGACAACTTGCGTGAACAATGCCGCACACGCCTTAGCCGCCTTAATGAAAAATGCCTTGGCACCCCTTGTATAGCCTATCACTGAACTTAAATGCCAAAGCGCCACTCCCTGTGTGCTCACACCTGTGATAGTGGCGAGCAGCATCTTTCCGCCCACCTGTTCGGCCGCTCCCACCTCCGGGGAAGAGGCTATAAAAGACGCCCTCCAGGCCGCCTCAGCACCAGCTCCTTCGCATCGCTCCAAGGGTTTGTCAAACTGAAGTGACAGCTGCACCTGAGTCCGAACAGACGTTACCATGACCCTCGCAGTGAGCCGCGCTGGATCAACCTCCTACTCCATGTCCGCTATTCCTTCACTCGGAAGCTCCAGGCGGAGTGTGTATAGCACCACAGGTGTTGGTAAAAATGTTCGTGCGTCCTACTCCTCCAACGGGTTCGGCTCTGGCTTCGACCTGGCGGGGGTGTTCGGAGCTGGGGGCAGCAGCTGCAGCAGCAGCGGCGGCAGCAGCTTTGCCGTTTCAACCAACGACAAAGTGACCATGCAGAACCTCAATGACCGCCTGGCCGCTTACCTGAACAAGGTGCGCTCTCTGGAGTCGGCCAACGCGCAGCTGGAGCGTCAAATCCGCGAATGGTATGAGAAGCAGACCCCCACAGTCAGGGACTACAGCAAGTACGAGGCAATCATCGCCGACCTGCGCAAAAAGGTAAGATTTCACCAGGTTCCGAAACATTAAACATTTACAGAGTGCTTCATAAAATAACGTTTTTTTTGTTTTTATTTACTACTGCACAATAATATTAACACTGTCATAAAAATAAGAAACTTTGAAAAAATATTTAATGCTTTTTTTCAGCCCTTAAACCCTTAATCTTACCTGCTTCATATAGCATTAAATATGTTTTAAATCGATCAGGAGGTAAAACTCATTTATAATAAACATATAAACAAATATTTTTTACTATGTTAACTCTGAGTTATGAAGAAAGATAAAACAAAAATAAAGTTGGGTTTATCCTCCACAGACTATAATACATCCTTTTACAAAAGCTGTCATTTATTTGATATTCTTACACCATAATAACTCTTCATTACTATGCGTTATTAATGACTCACTCATTAAAGTGTAGACTGTAGTACAGGCTATCTAGAGTTCTCATGGGATATCAAAATAATGTAGCATAAATATGTGATTTTAAGTCAGAAAGAACAGTAGGTTGAATCCCTTGTTTCATGTCTTTTAGCATTACCCACAAGTACTGCCAAGAGAAATATTTAACACTTGTGTCAAGCTCATGTGAACATTTTCAGATGTCATTCAAAAAACAATTTCGGTGGAATGCAAGTCAGGCGTAAATCGACCGATTCCATATGCTGAATCACTGACACACCTTTGCTGGTTTGTATTATATTATGAGACAATGCTTTTTTTTTCTTCTCTTTTAGATCAGTGCTGCTTCACAGGACAATGCCAGGCTGATGTTGCAGATTGACAATGCCAGACTGGCAGCAGAGGACTTCAGAATCAAGTGAGTGGAGGGGTCATGGCAGAAGTTAGCATTATGTGTTTTAAAAAGGTTGAAGTCTGCTTTGACGGATAGAAAACCCTGCGGGAGTTTAACGTAACGTCACATGTTCACTCAGAAGTACTAGTCTGTGTATGTGCACATATCATCACAGGGGTGTAACAGTCAACAGTGATAAAAACTGGTGTGACTGGTTTTGACGGCGTTCACGCTGTCCTTTTTTTTGTTGGTGGTAACATCATTTATGTGGGTTCAGCAACATGATAACTCTGTGCTTTTTCCTTGGCAGATATGAGAACGAGCTGGCAGTGCGCATGTCCGTGGAGGCCGACATCTCTGGACTGCGCAAGGTTATGGATGACCTGACAACTACCCGGTCTGACCTGGAGATGCAGGTGGAGGGTCTGAAGGAGGAGCTGGTCTACCTGAAGAAGAACCATGCAGAGGTGAGAAGTCCACTGTTAAGAAAGTATCACTCTGTGAGCTCAGGTGTCCGATCCCTCTTAATATTTTTTATGATTATCAATTTCTATAATGTTTTTTTCATTACCATGATCAGGGGTTTTGTATAAAAATGACTAATCCACTCCTGTAATTTTGTTTTTTGCAAGTATAGTTATTTTTCTAGACAAATGAAGGTTAAACCAATAAGACATAGCTTTTTAAGAGTCAGTCAGTCAATAATTGTCAAATGCTTCTCCAGACATGTTCTTGTCTTGTGCTTGCTCAGGCAGCAGGTCATGCAAAATTTGTGTGGTTTTCCTGCTGTGCCTTCAAGTTATGTACAGCCTCAGGCTATGGGGCTCTGCCAGAAACACACAATGGACATCATTTGATAACAAGACATCTTCACTAATTAGTTAATTACTTAATCTGTTTCCTGTTTATTTACTTTGATGCAGATAAAGCTCCTTTAAATGATCATTGGCACAAAAGCTACATAAATAAATTTTTTAGAGAAGCTGTTTGATCGAGATCAGAGAGCCACTGTAACTTTTGCTGAACAGCAAAAGCACCACTGTGGCCAAAAGGAGCAACTACAGGATGATGTTGAATTTTAAAACATACTTTAACAGCAGCGCAGGTTAAAAAGAGCAATAAAGTCAGTGACGTTATCCTCCGTTAGCTTCTGGTTAAACAAGACCAAGTAAGACCAAGCTTTTCACATGGGTTTTATACTCAACCTGACAGTAGACTTTGTTGTCCTGTTTGTAGGAGCTTGCAGCCTTGCAAAGCCAAGTCAGTTCCAGCTCTGTAAATGTGGAGGTGGATGCCAAGCCTCAAGATAACCTGTCTGCAATCATGGAAGAAATCCGAGCTCAGTATGACGGCATTGCTGAGAAGAACCGCCGCCAGATGGAGGAGTGGTACAAGGGCAAGGTGAGGGAGACAAGACAGTACACCAATCATGTGAAATGTTTGCATCCTTTCATCTCATGATATCATTTCAAACAGAATGTGTTCTATATCAACATATTAGTATCAAGCGATTACAAAAGAGCCTTACTGCTATTTTTTAATGTGCGATTTTGTCCTCCAGTTTGATGAGCTGAACAAGCAGGTGGCAACCAGCACAGAGACCCTCCAGACCTCCCAAACTGAGATCACAGAGCTCAAGAGAACCTTGCAGGCGCTTGAGATTGAGCTGCAGTCCCAGCTCAGCCTGGTAATTCAGAGCTCCCATTCCAACAGTCGCATTTGTCTATACAGAAATAGCTGGTCTTATAGCTGCTGCTTTTTTTTCTCCCCACTGTGCAGAAAGCAGCTCTGGAGGGCCAGCTGGGAGAGACTGAGTCCCGCTACAGCCTGCAGCTGACCCAGCTCCAGGCCACGGTCAACAGCCTGGAGAATGAGCTCTGCCAGGTGAGAGCAGAGATGGAGAAGCAGGCCACAGACTACCAGTTGCTACTGAACATCAAGACCAGGCTTGAGATGGAGATCGCTGAGTACAGGAGGCTGCTGGATGGAGAGGATGTAACGTAAGGGAACTCTTTACCTTCTTTGTCAGAAGAAGTCCAACTTGATGTGTGATTTATCTGTAACTAGAGTTTTTGTCCGAGGTAATATAGTAATACGCCTTCACAGTATTGAAGCATTAGGTGAAACTCCTTGAAAATACTCTTATTTGCTTTTATGATTCAAGATCATTGTCAGTCTCATTCTTTGTATGGTAAAAATGAAGCTGCATCAAGGACAGGGTTAGCTTAGCTTGGCATATGGACTAGAAACAGGGAGGAAACAACTATTCAGGCACTAAGTTCAGTTTACTAATTAAATTATCTTCAACAAACAAGATAAAAAATATTAATGAGTAAACCATATGGGTCCTTACAGGCATTTTTTTTCCCTTCGGTTTTCACAAGGGAAGTT
The DNA here is from genome assembly GCA_029783725.1 of Acanthurus tractus. Lineage (NCBI taxonomy): Eukaryota > Metazoa > Chordata > Actinopteri > Acanthuriformes > Acanthuridae > Acanthurus > Acanthurus tractus. The sequence goes on along the minus strand of JAQNCA010000024.1, from coordinate 24,718,190 downwards.
CATTGGCTGCTTTTTTCCAATCTGCCGAACTGTCCCACTGTCGATTATAACAACTGCATCATGTCTTTCTTTAATGCTTAAAGCCAACTTTTTGTCTTTCTTGTAGGAGATCTGTTGTCACAAAAGTGGTGGAAGTGAAACGTAAGTCCTCATCACAACACTGCTGTATTGTTAACTCTATTTTTTTTTTTTTAAATAAAGCTAGACATGTTCTACAGATTAATCTTTCTTTGATTTCACCTACAGCTCAACCAATTGTAACCAAGAGGACAAGAGTGGTGATTGAGAAGATCGTTGATGGAAAAGTGGTGTCCACCACAGAAGATGAGGACACCCAGGTCATCAGCAACTAGAAAGACTGGATCCTAACAGATCTCAGTTAAATTTGCTGTAAGAGCCCCTCCCCCTGTTTTTTCTTCGGTTTCTGACAGCCTGTGCCGCTCACTTGAGGTGTGTTTAACCTAAGCTAAAGAAAAAGCTTTTTTTTTAATGTCTTCGAAGAATTTGTATTGGAGGTTGCATTTAAAGGATTATAGATTATATATTTTTCCAACTTTTTTGGTTTTATATAAACCTGTTTTCCAAAAGCCCCAGTACAAATTTACTGACAGTCCTCCAGTCTTCATCTTGACATACTAAATTTAAACAGTAGATGGCACTGTGAAGCTAGAAAGAAAATGTATTTCTGGTCAAGTCAATGTCAGTGTGAAAGTGTTCGGACACAGACAGAAAGATCATAAAAAATATGTTTGTTACATTTTGCAAATGGTGTTACATGTAGCATTTTAAAAGAAATATTGATGTCAAATGAGATGTTAAACTAACACAATTAGCATTAATAAAATACTCTACTGTCAAGATGATTGAATGTCTCTGTGTTGTGCTATATATTTTTACATTGAGATAACTCCACACATGAAACCTTTTGTGCCCTGCTCAAGATATCCTCCCATCTCTCTGAAGAATATAAACCAAATCTGTCTTCCTCTTGTTCCACATCCCTTTGCAAAAAAGTATTAGAGAGAATAGATAGAGGCATTTTTGCACAATTACACTTTTATTCTGCTTTACATTCTTTTGTATATGATCACTGAAAGCTATTTAGTGCATAATGAGGCTCCCTCTGTGGCTGCAGTGTTAGTTCAAATCAGAGTGAATTGTTTCATCTGCTTCTCTTCATGTTGTGGTTTGCCCTAAAAGAGCTAATTTAATCATGAAAATGTCTGTGCAATGAGCCGTGCAATGCTTTCCTCAACAATCCTCAGCGGTTTGTTTCCTTCACTGCAAAGGGTCATTTTCTCCAAAGAACTATTTATAATATGTAAAACTTCTGTAGGATCTCAGTTGTCACGTAAAAAAAATTTCTAAGAAGCAATAATACATTTTTTCTCTTTCAAATTAATATCAGTAAAGCCATAAAACATTCCACTGCTCAACTGAAAACACTTAGGGGTTTTGCAGTGACATCTGAGAGACTGTACATAACTTGGGAAGAGGTTCAAGGAAAGTAAGAGAGGTCCTTAAATTATTTCATGCCTCAGATAGAAGGGAAGGGCTTAGAAGGGAGGGTTCAAAACAAATATTAATCACCTTTGTGAGGGTCTTGGTTTTTAAAAAGTCATCAATAAAGTTCTTCCCCATTTAAATTATTATTTACACTTGGCCCCAAACAGTCACCAGTGGCAGCAAAAGTTGGTCTTGCGTCAACCTGCAGTGTTTTCATCTGTCCACTAGATGTTGTTATGTTCTTGGAAAGTCTTTGCTCTGAGGATGTTCACCTGATACTGTGGGATTTTTTTAAAGTCATTTTGCAGTTGTTTATTAACTTCATTATTACAAAATTGATTTTTTTTTATCCATCACTGAATGTAAGAAAAAAAAGTTTAAATAGTCACTGAAGACAGAAAGTCATTTTTACATCACATTATATTAATGACATATTGAAGAGTATTAATGCATTGTAGAAGCAAATGGTTTGAATCTTATCACTCGCCTGCTTATGATGACACTTCTGTTTGCATTTCCGAGATTTTTCCTGTGGTATTTTTTAGCTTACCTTTAAGCTCGGTGTTTATGTTAAACTCTTTAGAGAATGCTGTTATCTGGCAATTTTGTACTTTAAGCCTCCACAAATTACTTTGCTCGATACTCTTTTAATCAAATGTGTCATTTGAATTATTTTCCAGAGACACTTTTAATAACTAGCCTACCATATATTTCTCTCTGTAGCCATGAAACATCAGTGATTTCATGGATTGGTTCATGTTCCCTGACAGGACACAAGAACATGGGAAAAGTTTTAAAACCTGTGGTGCACTTTCATGTGGTTCTACCAACTCAAAAGCAATAAAACATGTAAAATGGACTTTCAAACTAACCCTCACTAACCCTATTTTTGGTGCACGCTTTCTATTAAGGTTAGGGAGTTACCCGTTGAGTGTACTAAGTAGCGAGAGCTGGAGGAGCTTACACTGAACACATCCCTCAATGTAAAGAAAAATGCCACTAAAGCAGGGCCTGTCAGTCCTGCAGCCTGCACTCAGGGTTTATTGTCTGAGTTCTGCACCAAAGATCTGCTCTGCTGTAGCACGACTGTGTCACTCAAGGCTGATGGTCCCTAGTCACGACCTAAATGATGACAAAATTCTGCACCACGGGAAGCTGACGTCACCGCGGTACAGTCACCTCCTCGGTGACGTCATTTGACGGAGACCGGGTGGCAGCAGCCGGTGTTGGTGCCATCTGCTGGAAGCACTCCGCCACTCATCCAGCATTACGTCATTGGGGAAAACCGGTGCCAGCTCCGGATCGGTAAAGCCTGTGAGTGTGGATCTGAATGCAAAACGAGCCGAGAAGGGTGCTCAGGCTTGTAGTAACACTGACTGAGGTTATTATTGGACGGGAGCTCTTTGATTGAGCAGCAAGTTTCAACCACCGCAAAGACTGGCTGACAACACAGACTATAAACATTTCGGTTAGGTTATCCCGTAGAAGGCATTTGCTCTTAAACATCATATTAAGTAGTGTACAATTTGTTTGGCAAATAGAAATATCAAATTACTAAAAAATAAAATAGAAAACAATGAGTTTTTGTGTTTGGTCAGCCCTCAAGATAAGATAAGATAAAAAAAAGTCACCATTACGTTGATGCAGATCGTTTTGCATTGTCCCACTGAAATATGAATAAGGAATGGAAAATAAAATAACATACATTTTTTACATTACAGTTTTTACACATTTTCATAATAGTCAGTTATATATATATAAATATATATATAATATACGTATAGCATGTAGCCTACTAGAAACACCAAACTTGTTAAAAACCATCACATTTTTCTTATTAAATGCAAAATACATCGAGAGAGAGGGCGCACAAGTTAGCCAATCAAACTAGCACATGCAAAACATAGTCGAAATGAACTCACCTAAACTACACTTCATAAAAATGAAAAAAATCTACATTTTTTAAATAACTGGTTGTGCCACTCATGCAACGTGTATTGTGAAGAGAGAGGGACTGGTTAATGTTTTACTGTCTGGATAAATACAAAAAACACAATGCCTTGAGGCAGATTCGGCAGCAAATATATTCTCAAAGCTGATGAAACCAAACAAAAACTGGAAATAAAATCTGAACAGAGAGCAGTTCAGACGAGCAGCTGTCCATGGTGCTGAAAGGGATGAATGACTAAAAGGACGAACAACTTGTATTATGTCGCTGCAACAAAAGCAACACGTGGTAAAAAGAAAGAAAGAAAAAAAAAACCCCAGGCCTTAGTGTGTGATTTATTTGAATGACAAAAATGACCAAGTATCGCGAGAATAATATATTCAAGTTGGTTGTGACTGGTAAAGGTGCTTCGAAGCGCCTCGCGCGAAGTGTCAGTCCATGTGTGCTCATGTGTGTAGATAATAAAGTACTAGTTTGTGTTTGTGTATGTATGTGTGTGTGTGTGTAGCCACAGTGATGGCTATGTTTGCATGTGATGATGGTGAGGACCCCATTCTCATATGAGTAAACGCGCCTCCGCAAAAGAGGAGAGTACGGAGGGCTGCATTCCCATTGACTGAGAGAGAGAGTGAGTGAGAGAGAGAGAGAGAGAGAGAGAGAGAGAGAGAGAGAGAGAGAGGCAGCACGGACTCCGCCTATACCGCCCTAACATCCAGCTCCAGTACGACGACGGCGGAGGAACCACAGACCAGCGAGAGATCCGGGGGCCCCCTCAGCTCGACTCAACACCCGGCGTGAAAAACCGACATGGGCTCCGCGTGAATCCGGGCGGTGGAGGGGAGAGGCGGGCCGGCGGGGGGTGGGGGGAACGACGACGAGAGTGTGGTGGGAGAAACACCCAGAGAGGACAAACAAAAGCACAACCGAGGGTGCCTGCAACCATGAGCGGCTTGCACTATTCGCCAGAGCTGCGGCTGCCGCTGCCGCGCTGCCCGCGGACCATGTCGTGAGGTGTGGCTCGGAAACGCTCCGGGGAACCTGTCAGCCGAAACGACTCGCCGAGGAGGAGCAGGAGCAGGAGGAGGGGTGGTGGTGGTGGTGGAAAAGATGTCCGCCTCGGTGGGGCCCCAGGGTGGCCCTCGCCCACCCACCGTGCCGCCATCCATGCCGGATCTACCGGACCTCAGCCATCTGACGGAGGAGGAGAGGAAGATCATCATGGCAGTGATGGCTCGGCAAAAGGAGGAAGAGGAGAAAGAACAAGCCATGCTAAAGTAAGGGCAATATCTTTCCCTTTCCGCGGAAGTTAGAAGCAGTAACGCATAGCCATCCCCATTAGAGAGATGTCCCTGGTACACTGAGAGCCCATTATAACCCGGTATAACCACTGTAGTGGTCAGCATCACACACTCATCACAGTCACCATTAGCCGATGCGCCTCCTCTGCTCTACCATCATTTTACACTTGTAGGTTCGTCTTGAAGAAGTGCTGGTGTATTACCAAAAATGCCCCCACATACACAAGGCACAGTGGAACAGCAACATCTCAGGATGTGTCTTCTGAAAGAGTCAGCATCTTCAAAAAAAAACAAACAAAAAAACTAGCCGGTCGCCTCATGTTGCGGTCGGAATCAATCAATAAACGAAAGCAAAAATACGGTCGCAGTCAATGGAGATGACCCGAAACAGGGTCAAACGTGTTACAGGTGTAGATAGGGCCGCGAGGATGAGGTGTGACAGCGCCGTGCTTGAGGTTGGGGGGGGGGGGGGGGGTAGTCGGGAGAGGTGGG
>JAQNCA010000024.1:24696862-24712846 GCA_029783725.1 Acanthurus tractus | reverse complement strand
CCCCCCCCCCCCCCCCCCCCCCCCCCCCCCCCCCCCCCCCCCCCCCCGCCCCCCCCCGCCCCCCCCCCCCGCGCTGGTGATGAATCATAGCATTATCCATCCTTCACTCACTCGTTTTCATCAATGGGGACTGCACCCCATCCCTCAGTTTACACATCCAGCACCGCTCCGATGTTCCAGGCTCGGGCTGCTTTTTCAGTGTAGAATTTTTTTTTTTGCAACTGCGGAATGAAAGTGAATATGTGTGTATGTGTGTAGGTCTGTATGTGTGTGTGTGTGTGTGTGACAGATATGGCTTTGACAATAATGGCAACAACCAACAACAATGACATTATCACTCATATGCCCGGAGCGACACAGACGTTTTATAAGCCCGACAGACGGACGGTGGTGAAACGGTTTGTACGATCGTTCGCCTCCGCGGAGATATGAAGATGGGGTGTGGTTGGGAATCTTAGCAGGCCTGAGCCGGAAAAGAAACAGGTTAGAGAAGGGACAGCGTGTATAGTAGCACATTTGAAGAAAGCCTCTCACTGAACAAATTGCAACCCGTTTTCAAATACTATAGAATCTATGAAAGAATAAGAATAAGGATGCAAAAGACAGAAACTGTAATCCACATAAGGGACACTGTAGGAAAATGACAGGAGCTAACTATAGGACACTTTAAACTTACTGTAAGATCTCAGAGAGACATTTCAGTGTTTTTTTTAAAGAGGCTGGGTGTGCTATAACTGCCTCATACAAATGGTTGGCTGGATTGCAGTTTGATATCTCGGGGGTTTTCCAGCACAAGCAATGGCAACCTGAACTACCAAAGCCAACAGGAAGCTACATCCCAGCCTGCACTGATGCATGTGAGGGCCCTGTTTCAGGCTTCAGAATGACGGATGCAGCATCCTATAGCACTCTGACCTGCTTCGATTCTTATATGGCTGTTTTCAATTTCTGTCTGCAGCCTAAAGGGAAGCAGAGAGAGAGAGAGAGAGCTGCGTCGGGCCCCTTGAGAGGAAGTGATGTATTTAATGTTCCATGAGGCACAGGCCCAGGTTTAGTCAATAATGGCTTCATCATCTGGCTAATCATTGATGGGACCAGCACACCAAGGACGGAGGGGAAAAGGGGTTTTTGAGAAATATGCAAATAATGCCAGGTGAGCAGCAGTGAGTCAGTCTTTAATGTGTACTGCAGTATGCTTAGCAAGATTACTTTACAAGATGCTGAATGGATGTTCATTTCCAAGCAGTTTACAAAAATATCGTAAATGGTTTATAATACACTATAATCAGATATAGGGACATTTCTGAGTGTTTATTATATACCATCATTAACAGTGCCATGGCTACCACCAGAATAAGATATAGTTGTGTGTAAACATAAACACACACTTGTGCAACCACATCTTATCATAGTGTGATATAAATCAAATATTAAACGTTCAGACATCAAAGTGCATGTAAATGACAATCTTTGTAATATATTTGATATATTTTATGTCCAAAATATTTCTAACAAAATTCAGATCGAGAAAAATCTGTAATTTTTTGCAAGATAACAGTGCATTAAATGTTGTTGCCTGCTGCTTACTGCAGGAGTGAGACAGGAAGTTGGCAAACGTAATCCAATGTAACATGATTAAAACCTTAATTCATCACCTCATCCGTCAACTTCTGGTTTGAGTCAGCGGGACAGATTTTCATCTTCAGTGGCTTTTTAACAATGAAAAAAAAAGGTGATCTAACACTACATCATGTTGCCATCAAACTACATCTTTTGTTTTCATTGTTTAGATCTGTAAATCTCTGTCTATGCAAGATATGCAGGAAATACAAGTTGTACACTTAAAATCAACTCTTGCTGGATAAATAAATAGAGAGACAGCAGAGAGAGAGGAATGGTACACTCCTTTACTTGACAGGGGACCCTTCATGGCCTTCAAACGCATTCAGGAGCTATCTCTCAGCCTGTGTATTTTTAGTGACATCTGAGAGATGTTTTGTTTTTTGCTGGATCGTGTGTGTATTGTGAGTCAGCTGGATTTTCGATCAATGTAATATACAAATCCATCAAGTGGATGAGGATCTAACAGCAGCTAAAGGCCTGGTTTAGGTGTGAAGCAAATGTTTGCTAAAAAAACAGCAGCGGTGGCTCCAAAGTGGTTGGCATAGATGCTGCTAGTGCCAGTTATATCACTACGGGGGAGTATGCCTTCACCAAAAGAAGAACAAAGAATGGCACTTTACTCCTTTACTAGCCGATCTCTCAGTAAGAATGAACCAACTGGCCTTGCTGGTAGCACTCTCCTTCGACTATATGGTTTGTTAATCTGACTGGTTGAAGTTAACCAGTGAAAGACAGTGACGGACAGATGGTTGGTCCAATCATTGCCAAGTATCTTTTTGAAAGTGCCTTTTCCGAACAGTTTCCACGGACAACTTTCCAGATGGCTGTATGTGAGAAATCCATCTGGCGTGTCAGGTTAGTGTAGCTAAATGCTACACTCATCAGGTAATACTGCTTTAGCTGTGGAAGAAATAAGCATGGATTTAAAATATAACCTTAAATTCCCATATGTACATGCAATAAGTCCTTCAGATCAAATTAAAGCAAAGCATAGTTTTATCATGTAAAAGTGGAGAATTAATAAAACAAAAACAGATCTGAGAAAATAAGGACTTTGAACAGAGTTGGCTCAGGTGAAGTAAGTAGCTACCAGTAAGTAGCCCGTAGTGAATGAGTCAGGGAAGAAACGGTTTTAGAGGATGTAGCCATTTTGTTTCATTTGTGACACATCCATCTCATTATGTGAACTTCTTTTAATGTCACTAAGTCTCAGAAAATGGTGATGTATTTGCGAAAATAACTTCGGGATGCCAATAACAACCATCCAACCTCAGCATGTACGGTATATATACAGTACCTTAAATGATGAGTCAAATACCCCTGTGGCAATAGGCACTCAGGGTCAAGAGTACAAGCACACAGTATCTCTGTAGAGCTGATAATAGATTAAGGTTTAATTGTTTTTTTTCTGATTTTAGGGAAGCTAGCTCTGGGAGTTTTAGTTATTTAACATGAAGTAATTATACGTTTATGAGTAAAGTGTTCAAAATGAGGAACAATCTGCAAAACATAACAAATTCTTAGGTACTTATGGTGCTGTAAAGCTTGCAAGAGGTGTGTCGAGGGTTAGGGGTAGGGTTAGGGTTAGAGTTGCTGATTTGGTTCCAGACCTTTTAATCAATGGTCACAGCAATTTGCTCAACAATTCAGATAGGTCTCATGTTGTGCTCAAAGTTGGCTCTTCCTGTTTGAATGGATGAATGAAATGAAATAAAATGTCAATTCAGCCTGAACAGCAGGCAACTAAATTCCAGGAACGCCACTAGAAATACCAAAAAACATGTGTCTTTGCAACAATCAACAATATTTTTCTAGTTCAAGTCTATTTACGTTGTTTTGACAGGGTCTTAATTTATTTTACCCCCTTAAGCAATTCAATTTCAAACCACCCCCCCTTCTATTCAAAGTTAAGGATAAAATTTAATTTCATTGGCAGAGGTGGACATTTTTACAGCAGTGAAATTCACGTCCGAAAAGAACATTCTGTTCCTTACGTCACAACCGTTCGACATGTCAGCGCTGTCCAATGTGGTTGCAGTGTTGGCTGAGACCTTAGCAGCTGGCAGTGATAAGGTTATACTGATACTGGACTTGATCTGGCATGAGTTTAACCTCCAGCATGAGAGAAACTCAAGTGTCCTGATCTGAGCTGCTGAGCCAGAACACCTGGGTCTGGACTAACACTTCGCTCTGGTCAGCACCTGAGCTTTTCATCACTGATTTACAGCACTAACAAAGACTTTGTCCATGTCTGATACGCCACAGACTTCAGAGACTCTTTCCATTGACTTGCTAAACCTTCATTGACTTCCTAATCCAGAGGATAGTAGCAGAGAGGAGCTGTCATGGTGTGGTGGTGGTGGGGGGGTGGGGGGGGTGGGGGGTGGGGGGTGGTTGAAATGCTGAACACAGCACTGACCAACATCTCTGCTGCTGTGGTGCTAAAAATCTTCCTCCTAGCACAGCGGGAAATCTTTTTTTTTTCTGCAGCCTGACTTCCCTTCCACCCCTGTGAGCTTTTGAGGTTTCCAAAATATAAATATATTAATAATGTTTAAGATATTGATGCGCTCAGCAGAGTGGTTGTAGACATTTCAGACAGGAGAGGATGCAGAATGCCGGGCCTGCAGGTTTGAGTGGTGGTTGTGATTAATGGAAGCGTTGAAGTTGAGGCACAGCTAAAGTACAAGTAAACACTATTAGTAGTACCTCTTAAAGTTCCTGGAAGTTCCATCCAGCTTTGGTGTTATTTTTAGTAACATTTGTCCACACTCTCCTGATGTACAGTATAATACAGTTGAAGGTGCCGATTGGCTGCAGTTTGTTGCTTGACACCAGATAGACAGAAGAAGAAATCAGTACCTGAGGCACAGAAGGAGGGAGAGGAGGGAGTGTTTAGAGGTTTTAAGGATTAGAGCAGTGGAGGGAAAGAAAAAAGGGGGGGAAACAGAGAGAATAGGAAGAGCCTCTGTAAGGGGTCCCATACACACAAACACACACATGGCTAATCTCTTTACCAGGACTCCCTAAGGCTGCAGGCTACAGGGTGCATCCAGAGGGCAGCGAAGCCCCCTTTCCTCTTGGCTCTCTGATATGGCTGCTAATGGCCACCGAGAGGTCAACTGTAGCTTTGTGACCCAGGTCAAAGTGGGCTTTTTAAAAATCGGTTTTAATGTGGGACTTAAAGTTTGATTTCTGGTGGATTGACTTTTTTTTTTTTTCTCTCTAAGCTGCACAAAAAAAATATTTCGGTATCAACAATGAATCAAATGACCTCATGTAATGAGCCCACAGAGATTTATCATTTGACTCTGCAGTCCCTCTCAGCTCTGTGCACACTGTCAGCGTCTTTGTGGTTTTCAAAGTCCACAACTTTACTTTTTCGATTCCCACTCTCCACATTGATATATTTGCCTTATATTTAGATGCACTGTGACATATAAAAATGGTGCTACCTGCGGCTGGTGATCAATGTGAGGCTTAAAACTAAGAGTGCACAAGAGTGCTGATTACACTGTCGCATATGCATTATATATGGCACTGGTAAAACATATGAACTTGTTTTTATTTGGTAGGGTGTGCACAACGAACTCATTGCATAAAGATACATGTCATCTAAAAGAAGGGTTGAACACAACCCTCATAAAGTAAAAAGCTGGCTAATCTGAGATTAGGTTGAAAGGTGAAGCAATACTCTCAGACTAAATAGTAGCGTGGTGGAATGAAACAAATTCCACTCAAGATCTGAACTAATGCTTCTTGCTGTTACAGCGGACATGCTTTCGCCAGCTTCTGACTGTCTGTTGTATCCTCTGAGCTTGTTTCCCTGCATTGGCCCTACGATAATATCACTGACTCGTGTGATTTCCATCCGTGTTTAAAACAGATATCTTCTTTAAAAGCTAAAAACAGCTGAAAACAGCAGCAGCTAGCATTATGTCACATTACTGGATTTTGTCTCTAGAGAAAAAGGAGAGATTCCCACTCAACCCAATTTGGTAATTTCAGCTGGGAAACATTTTCCTGAGCAGACTTAAGTGTTTCAAGGTTTCTGTGAGAAAAATGTTAATGTTGAATTATGGATCAGGTCTGAAAATAGCACACACTTGGAAACAGTTCCTGAAATATTTAAATATTCAGTTCACTGGCTGCTGTTGATGTTCTGAACCTTTTCTTTCTTGTTAACCTGTTTCAGTTTTGGCCTACTGTTGAATCCTAATAATTGCAGTGTGAAATATGTGCAGATACACTCTTGTGTGTGTGTTCATGCATGTAAATAGTATTTGATTGTGAATTTCAATGTAAATGAGAGAGCCCTGGTCATGCCTATGTCGCATGGGTGAACACATGCACTTATATATACACACACACACCCTCTGTCACATTACTTCCCACCATCACACACACATACACACCCAGTATAGTGTTTTTGAGAGCATTTGTATTGCAGCACTTATGAAAGGCAGCACAGAAATGCACCACAAACCCAGATGGTGTTGCTGTTTTCTCGCTCTGTAGATTAAAGCTTGCAAAAGGAAAGTAGGATCTTGCAGAAACAAAATGATTTGTCACTGTACAGTTTGTCCCGTTGCTTTGCAGCCAGCCTCCACTCCTTTTCCAGACAGCTGGAGAGAGTGTGAATCCATGTGCTTCGAATGTGTGACTGCGTGTGTGTGTGTGTGTGCATTCAGAGTGTGATGGATTGGATCCTCACACTTTGCTTTTAATTAAAAGAACTCAAAGGCAGTCGGGTGTGTCTGCAACACCTGGAGGAATAGGAGCCAGTGGGGGGTGGGGGTGTGTGTAACAGTGTCTTTCTGCGTGTGTGTGTGTTTTTGTGTGTCTGCGTGTTCTTGGGAGTTTGTCTACACATCTGTTATCTCTGCTGCATGTCTCAAAAAGCTGCATCATTTGTTTCCTTCTCAGTTTTCTTTTAATTGTTAAAATGGCAGCACAAAACCTTGTGAACTTCTGCCTCTTTCCAACAGACAAGAGTCAGCTTGATTTTTAGTGTGTGTAACTGAATTAAAAGGTTGAATTAAAAAAATCCCGTTTTGCTAATTGATGAAAGTGGAATCAAAACCTAAAGACGTTCACATCAGCAACCTGTCTGTACACATTTAATGGCTTAAACCACAGAAATAGCCTCTGCCTGTGTTGCACTTGCACCTGGTTTCAGCGGGCAGGAATGCAAATTTAAAAGTGAGACAAATTTGGCACTTTATAGCTTTATATTTACTGAGACTCCCCCCTGTTGTGTTGTTCCATCTTGGTGCAGCTGAATTCATAATTGGCCGAATAGCAACTCAGAGCAAGCACAAAAAACCCTTGCTAATACAGTTGGATCTGTGCTTAGACCAGTAATGAAAACATTATTAATATAATATTAATTTATGTTGCTAATGAAGAGAAGAAGTACACTGCAGTTAATTATGTATATTTCAGTGGGACAAAAGCCACATGATTACATGAATTTGCAGAATTATGTTCACCATTAAATACAAAATTATTTCCTAGCTTTTTTTGTAGCACTTTGATTACTGTTTAAGTTGCATGTTTAAATATGAAACTCTTAAGTTCCTATTTCACGTGGCCTTGCCTGAGAGGTGGTTCCTGCCTGCCATTGTTTAGGAGCAGTTTTGTGTTGTTTACAGCAACATAACAGCTGGAAGAACAGTTAGAGAGAGAGAATTTGTAGACAAATACTGGTTAACAAAAGTTGTATTAAGTGAGAAAAATAAATAACCATTTACTCTTGAATAAATCCTGTTAATTAGACTGCTCAGCGTCACTGAAGCTGCTTGTATGCACGAGGGAATAGGCAATTCATTAAATAAATGACTGATACTTGAAATACTTTTTAACATTCTGCTCAGCAATCACGTAGTTAAAATGTTTTGGTGTCCACATACTTTTGGCCTCACAATGAATGTTGGTAAAACATCAAACAGGTGAACATGTTCTTAAACCTCTGAGCTGTCCTTGATCTTCTGATATCTTGTACAATTTGGGAAGTGGCCATGTGTATGTGTGTTGATACAGCTGGACTGATCTGAGATCTGGTAATCATTAGCTATGGTAGCATGTGACAGAGATCCAGGATCTGGCCTTTTCACACTCACAGAGGATGGTGGAAGAGGTGGTGGTTTGCAGCGTATGGTTTGGGTGGGACTCTGAGTGTGTTGAGAGTGAGAGACCTGAGTGAGCCTCTTTAGTGCTCCCAGACCTCCCCATATTAAAGTTTAATGAGAATACTTGGGCTGACCAGGCTCTCTGCATCGCTCTCCTTTTCTCCCTCCATCTTTGTCTGTGTTTGTGGTCAGAGGAAGTGATGGGGTTATATCATGAGCGACCACACACAAAACTGTAGGGGACACAAATTTGTACTCTCTGGTAACAGCAGCCACCGCTCAGAGAGTGTCTCTGTGCTTATTTAAATAAACACAAATGTAAAATAATGTGAATTAAATCATGTCTAGATTATGTGTCTCTGTGTGCTTGCATGAGTTTGTTCAAAAGAAGAATTGTGACACATTGTTACGTTAACTGCTGCTTTAAAAAGACTTAAAAAGACAGCTCCCTCAGAAAGCACAATGCAAACACTGCCAGGCTGTTTTGATACAAACAGAATGACCTAAAAATAAATGAATAAGATTCTGTGCATCCAGTCATGTTTTAAACATAATCAACCCTTTTAATCACTGAAACCTACTTTCAGTTAGCTAACAAGCAGTTTTCATGGTTTTGATGGAGAAAATATAGCATTTGCATCAGAGCCATTACTACTCATATGGTAGCTTGTAGTTTATGATGCCATGCCCATTAATCATCTATGTAAACTCAATATATTACTTAATTTAATATACTTTAAAATAATCTAAACAACAGACCAAAACTGAAATTATGGTGTACTCACACAGCTTCAAGGAGTTAAACTGACATTAAAGCATCTTAGTGATACTCCAATAGTACCTTAATAATAATTGCCATTGTCCTTACTGTATAAAAAACTATGTTTTAAACTACAAGGAAGTGACATCACGTACTTGCAAAATAAGTAGGTCGATGGCTCAGTCTGGTACTTGGTTCTTAATCTAAATCAGATACAACTGACAATCACAGTTTTGTTGGAGCATTTAATTTTTATGGATGCTGAAGTCCGAACCATGTGCCCTCTTATCCTGTAGAAATAAGAGTTGGGAAGCATAAACCCTGCACATGCTGCTCAAGCACAACAGTGTGGGCCAAAATTAACCATGATGCTAGCAGTGTATTTTGCCCACTAATTAAAATCCAGCCAAACAGTTATTTTGATTTGCAGCTCACTATGAGGGTGGTGAAGCCCACAGAAAATTAAATGCAGAAGAAGCAGCAGGGGGGCAACAGGGGAGTGGGCTGCTGGCTGAGGCTGCTGGGGTTGAGTGAGGGGATTAGAGGTTGTCCATAATTACTCCTCAACTACTTCACCAACTCGAGTCGAGGCTTATATGTCACCCAGCTGGCTGTCCGAGGTCAGAGGCTCTGTGTGCCACAACTTACAACAACCATATACAGTGATGTGAAAGAGGACATTGTTTTGCAAGCTTTGCCAGAGTGCAATCTAATACGGGATACTGAAGATATGAAATATGAGTGAGGAATGAGTGGAAAAGAAATAAAAGAAACAGGTGTAGGGTTACAGCAATATCAAAGGAAATGGAAGGAAAAAAATTATGCACTAGGAGGCTAGAGTGACAGACACACACCGATATAAACACATTCAGAGTCCATGCCAAGAAAGCACTCTGCTCCATTCAGGTAAAACGCTCACAACATCAATAAAAAGTGCTACGAACATCTTAGCACTGCCTGTGGGAGGGGCTTGTAAGTCTGATGCTATTGGCATCAGGCTAAAGCTACGTGGCTGAAGCACTCTGTGGTATTATGATGGAGCAGTTAAAGGTGATGTTGAACAAGACAACAAGTCTGTGCATGTAACCTCTTCAGTCCCACAGATGCTTCAGTAACTTGATCAGTTCAAATTTCTGTGATTTTAAGAATTTTGAAACGAATGCTGAATTTTCATGGCACACATGACAGCCAGGATTTGTTTGAGTCAAAGGCTGACATGGTCAATCACAGTGTAACATTTATGTCTCAGTTGTAAGAGCATTTGTTTATGAAAACTTAACAGTTTGCAGGTGAGGCTGATGGGAATGTCCTCAGTAGGTAGTTTTAATCTTTATCTCTCTTGTCCACGAACCAGTGGGTGACATCAGGGTGACTCTGACCAATGGCACCACATGGCATCAGAAATAAGGGTGCCGTAAAAGTCTGTGTGAGTTAAATGGTTGTTGTTTAAGAGGTATACTCTTATTTTGTGGACTGGGATAAGGGATCGGTATGGGAAACGTACATTTCTGGGTCTGTTTTCCCTCAAAACTTCATGAAGTCTATTTTCTACACTCTATGGAGTCCAGATTCTTGCCTGGTCATTGTAACATTGGATCCTGGAAAGAGTGACAGCTCAGACTCCACTGAGCCAGGGAGGATTTACCAGACTGTTAGAGAAATTGCCTCCCTATAGATAGATACACACTGGCCATCTGGGTGCTTTATTTCTGCTAACATTATGACGTTAGTACCCACTTCCAGCCTTTTGACAGTGTAGGGAACTAAATGTGTAAAAGTTGTCATTGATAACATTGTAGCAGGCAAACAAGAAACAAAAAAAGAATGTTTGCATTTGGTTAATCACCCATCTGTTGCAGTTCTCTTTTGCTTCCCTTACTTATCCCTCGCTTCATCACTTTCACACACCACTCTGGAAACGACTATACACATTGTCCTCTTCATTTTCCAATAAATTACTAGTGATACTGCTTTTTATAAACTGATTACTGGTGTTCCTGAGCAGATCTCTCTGTTCTTTTTCCTTTGTCTCTTCCTCTTCTTCCTCTTTCCATCATCCTGTCGACATCCTCTTTGCATCATCCACTCCTCTTCTCAAGTGGTATTTATAGAGCGGCATCGGATGCATCGGCTTCTCTCCTCCACTGATCTCTGGCCCACGCTTGTTTCCGTCTTGGCTCTCTTTGTTCATCCTTTGCTTTTTCACTTGTTCTCCTTCCTCCTCCTCCTCCTCCTCCTCCTCCACCACCTCCTCCTCTTCCCTGTAGACAGCCCTTTATCTATTCATCTGTTTGTGAGATTGAAGACTTCTGGAAATGTGTATACTCACTCCTCACCTGTTCTAACTGTCTTCCTGATTCCTTTTTTTTTAACCCCACTGTGTCTTCTTCTTGTCTGTGTCTGCTCCCTTTCATTTACCTCTTCCAATCACTCAGCTTCCAAAACTAACTCCACCTTTTCTTTCCTCCTCGAAGCGTGTGTCGACACGTCTGACATTTTCCCAGTCTCTAGCACCCTCAAATGTGTTTTCACGGAGTGCTTGGCCTATCTAGCATGCTTGTTTGTTCTCTTAACAAAAAAATTCCTTACCTCTGAGAAATGCCAGTTATTTATTTAAACCTGCCCCTGAACAATTATTGCCCAATCATAGCTTAAAAACCCAAACTAGGCGCCACAGATCTTTCAGTCCTCTTCATATGTTGGAATGTAGCTTTAATTAGAACAATTCTAGGCATCTCATTAGTTTAGAGGGTGTTGTCTGTCATCTGCCTTTCTACAATTCACCCTGGAGCATCTCCCGTCAGATATTATGCTGGCCAAACTTTAAGGTTAGCACCCATTCTCAAATCCTAAATTGCATAAGTGAAAGACACTGGAAAAACAAATATTCCAGCTTGGGTCTACTATGTTGCTTTTTCAGTTAGCATTGGAATTAATAATATTGCAGTTATTTTTTTGGATCATTTTTGTTTTACAGAGGTTCCAAAGTTTTCAGATCCAAAAGAGAAACCAGGTGTCAGCCAACTCACAACATTTAAGCATTAGCATTACTTTGGGTTAGCTTGCCACAGCTAACCAAAACTGCTCAAGTTCACCTTTAAGCCTCAAAGTTCATGGCCATTTCCAAAAGAGAAGTGTGCTTATGTTCTTTTTTATTTTCTGTGTAAAATCAGAAATTGACACTGATTGCTGCAGGCAAAACAACGGTAACCAAGGGGGCTTTGTTTCGTGAACCATCAGCACTTCCTGATGGCCTTTGCCAAGGACCGACAAATCCACACTGCTTCTTTTCTAATTTTTATGTCTTTCAGTCTTCTACAAGGCGTCACCAGGAATCAGCTGATGAGACAGAAATAGTACTGCCCCCCCCTACACACACACACACACACACACACAGAGCTTTCCTCTTCCCCTCCCCATTCTTGGGCAATATATTCATAGCAGTGCTAATTAACAACTCCACAACAGCGACTGGTGAAGAGAGTGGAGACACATGAGGGAGAGATAAAGAGAACACAAGAGAGAAGGGGAGGAGAGGGAGGGAGTCCTTGGACATGCCGAGCTGAATATGTGAGGCCTTAGGCAAAGGCAAACCCATACGTGCGTTTATGTGGGTTTTCTGTCTGTGTCATTGTTTATATTTCCTTGTGTGCATAACTATATGTAACTGTGTGCATATGCACTCATTTGCACACGTGTTTTGACAAGACAGAAGCATAGCTAACCCACATCTGGCTCTTTAACTGTCCCTGCTGGCCCCATGGCACGAACCAAGACAGAGGTGACAGCCTCTCAGTTCAGCCGGTTCACACCACTTGGACCCCCCCTGGTCACTGTCTGCCTTTGACCACATGCTAACAGTGTTAGATAGTAACACATTACAGTAGTGTGAATGACTTTTTTTAAAGTAATTAATAGTGTGCTGTACTGGATACCATGTTTTGTGTGTTCAGTGAAATCTCTGGTCCTGGTCGGGTGCATCAACATAAAAAGAGATGGATGATCCATCTCCAATTCATCTGGAGCCAGAGTCTGTGCAGCTGGTGCCACAGTGCCGAGGCCCTGCCCATACAGCCGCCTGACTCAGTCATGTGACAGGGCTAGCTGTCATCATTACACCTCCTTTGTTTAGCATCAATAGCTTATTAAAACCCAAACTTATTAAAAAATGAACACCAGACAATGTTGAGAATATCACCAGCTTAAGTATGGGACTCTTTACATTACATGCAACCCATGATGGAATATGTGACACGCTCATGCTAGAGTCAAGTAATTTTTAAATGAAACATTATTTTTGAAAGAGTTATAGAACTTTTTCATGGTATCCTGGCCTACAAGGGGCCAGTGGCACAATTCACACATTCAGCAGACACGGACGAACATTAGCATTTGAGTTGTTGTTTTTTCCACACAGCTACTGTAATGTACTTACGTGTAATAGTTAATCACTTTCCTTTTTGTTCTGTTTTGGTCTTCAACAATTCATAAACAGAACAGCTTTCTGTAAAGCTGGTGCAGTGGTATGCAAACTGTGGGCTGGGTACTATTAAGGGGGCATGAAGTCCATGCAGGGTGGGGTGTAGAGTGTGGTAGTAACTGTGGATGACCCGAGGAAAGTTATGCAGTAAGTAGCTATGAAGTAAGTATAGTAATAATTATTCATTTAGAGAAAATAAACAAACATGAGTCTGCTTATGTGATGTCTTAGGTAAATAAACATCAGGATATTTTTTTTACTATTGCTTCTCCTGATAAAATCCTTCACATATTGAAACTATGGGCTGAGGGCACTAACATTTGTCAGCCTCTGAAGGGGTAAGGTCGGAAACAAGCTAAGAAACAACTGCGGTAACAACAACTGAATTGCACAACAGGAACCATGTACAATCAGCCAAAAGTAGCCGAAAGGCTACCTGGAGCTGAGGGTAAACACTGAAGTACAATGAGGGTTTGTCACTATGAACAACCCCCTTCCACTTTACATATGGTAATTTGACTCACTGTCAATTTAAGAAATTGGTTACTGTTGTTCCAATAACATTAAAAATGATTTTATACACTGACTGCAAAATTCAGTAGCTGAAAACTGACTGAAGAAAGAATCCATTTGGTCTGTTTATTTTTCCCCAACTGTGGTCCCAGGCATGGTGGCTGACCTGTGGGCAGCAGGCTCAGGCCCGTAAGCCATGAATACACAGTAGAGTGAGCGCAGAGTCCTTGGAAGGATGGAGGATGTCTTTTCCTGTGTCTCCACAGGCTCAATTGAATGGCTATGTTCTCTTATGAACAAAATTCGCAACCTCAAGTGCTGAAAAATCATGCCAATGTGGAATTGCCACACACTGCAGTTCCTAGGATGGCCACTTGTGGCTGACTGCAAAAGCAAGTCATTTCCCATGAAGCCCCAATTGAGCTGAATGCAAGGAAGTGGTAGGAAAGAAACCATGGCTCTAAGAACAGAAACAGCTGGTGCACTGTCACCCGCTGACACCCAGGATCTGACGCCACCATGTAACCATGACAACAGGCTGCGCACCCTCTGTTTTTGACAGCTGTTCCCATGGTGCCTAGACTTGGCTCAGCCCCTGGACTCCCATTGGCAGGATATATAGTTTGTCAGGGTCAGGGATCATGTTAATGACGTTGCTGCAGTGGCAGTGTCATGTTGTCTCTCCATTTGTACTATATGGATAAATTTAGCTGAAGTTTGTGTCATCTCCAACATGCATTTATCAGTTTTAATGACTATTAGATACAAAGTCATATTTTGCAGCATTTGTGGGTTAGAACACGTATGTGCAAGTCAAATCATATGTCTTGTGCATTTATTTGAATTTCCAGGCTTTCTCCTTATCTTTGTGCACCCAAAGGACTACTGTGACAGGATTACACAGGATGCCTTCTGAGCACAACCAAAACTGGTGACAGGAAACAGAATCATTGCAATAAAACAATGATTCAGGGATGATGTTTTAAAAAACATCAGAAAACAAATTAAACAAATAACTAATATTTGAGGAAAATGTATGTAAGAGTTGATAATATTCACACTGTACAGAATTGACCTAAAGATGAATAGTGCTAGAGGATATTTCATATTCTAAAATTTACATTAATGTGTATTTTCACCCAAAAATGTTACTTGCTTTTTTTTATTAGCATTTCATTCAACACAAAAAGTCACAGAGTTGCTGTCTCCGTTCCAAACATTCCCTCTGTCAGCTGACTGGCCAAATGTGTCCTCGTCCACAAGTCCCCTCCCTGTCTCAGCCCTGTCTGTTGGCAGTCTGCTGTCTCTGCTCCACGCAGCACCAGTCAGAGAGGAATGAATGAAGAGGAATGTACAACTGACATCAGTCAACCCGTTTCCTGCGCTTGAAAAGTTTCTATTAGGCAACTTATGATAGAGTTTTTTTTTCAAGGGAACTACATTTGGGTACGTTGTTGGAATTACATGAAGTTTTGTTGAGACAGAAGTAATTTTTTCGAGAAACGCACCTTTTTTGTGAAGATACAGCATCATCACTGGGCTTTAGATGGGTCATGGTGGAGGACTATTATCTGTTTGATTATTCCCTCCATGAGAAGGTGCTGACAACAGGTCAGACGTTATGTTTTCTACCTGTTTCCTCTCAAGCAGCTGAGCACTACAGACTGAAGGAGATGTCCGCCTTCAATAGACCCAGGTAACAAATGTATAAGAGTTTTGAGGACTGTTGGTCAGACAAAATTAGCAGCATGAATGTGGCTGTAGGATCTTGGAATAAATGATGGGCATTGTGTTTAACGGTAAAACAAAAAGGACTCGACAGCTCTGTTACCCTCAGATTTTAGGACTGTTTGATTTTCTGAGGATGCATTCAGCACCCTGCTAACTGCTCAACTTTTTAAAAAATAAACAGATTTACTACGAATTTGTGATTTCTAACTCTGCAAATGTGCAGATCTGTGAAAGACAGTGTTCTGCATTTTTTTTTTGCATTTCTTTTGACAAAAACTTGCAGGCACAACTGTAGAATCAATCTGCTGCCAGAGACTTGACAAAAGTACGTTTACTTTCACAAAGAAGAAAATTGGCTGCAAAGCTGTGAATGGAGCTCCTTCCCCTCTATTGCTCTCACTCAGCAAGGTCATTAAAGTTCCTGTCTGGGTCACCTTTAGCTTAGCTGTGGTGTGTTAATGCAGTGCTCCGCTGACAGTTCTGTTGGGAAAACGTGGGGGGTGTTTTCACATGCCCTGATTTGCAATTCACACTCAGGTTTTTTTCCATCAAGTATCCTGGAAAGGAGGGAGAAGAAAGGCTGTGAGCCCTGAGGATCATTTATATGAGAATGATGAAGTTTATCAGTAATTCCACAACGCTGTTTTCTGATATTGTTAATATCTCTTCTCCTCTCTTCTCTTCTCTTCTCTTCTCTTCTCTTCTCTTCTCTTCTCCTCTCCTCTCCTCTCCTCTCCTCTCCTCTC
>JAQNCA010000024.1:24676609-24686717 GCA_029783725.1 Acanthurus tractus | reverse complement strand
CTGAACGATGGCAGTTTACACCCAGCACTGCCTCATGTGTCATTCTGTCGAGGGTTTTGTGTGTGTGTGTGTGTGTGTGAGCGTGTTGAGAGCAGGGTCACTGCACACGCTCTCTGAAAGCCAACCACACCCTCCCCCTTTCCCACCACCCCCAAGGCTCAAACTCATTCTGGCCATTTAAAGAAAAGCTGATGCTGACACAATCTGGGCCTAAATAAATGCTGTTGTCGCCGTGAGCTGCTGCTCAATGCTGCTGCTTGTTGGCTGAGCTGTGGCAGAGATGCACGTCTTCACCATTCTGTGAGCAGATGGATGGAGCAGTGCTGGGGGTGGGAGGAAGGGAAGAAGGTATGAAAAGGAGAAGCATAAGTGACAGGTTTGTGGTGTCTTTATTTGTCAAGTCAGCCAGGTGTGACAGCTGAGCTGGAGGGTTAGGAAAAAAAGTAGTGAAGGAAAAAAGAGAGGGAATAAGAAAAATAATGAAAATGGTACAGTGGAGGAAATGGAAAGAAAAGGCAAAAGAGAAGAAAAGGGAAGTGAGACAGGAGTGGAGATAACCAGAGTAAATGGTCAAAGAAAAGAAAGGAGAGAAAAGAAAAGGAAGGGAAAAAATTAGGAAGATGACAGTTGGAAAAGAAAGGTAATTAAATAAATTAAAGGAAAAGGCAAAGGCAAAGGAAGAAAAAGAAAAATAAGAACATGAAAAAAGAGAGAAAAAGAAAAAAGAGCAGATTAGAAGAAAGGGATAAATAAGATAAAGAAAAAGGGGAAAAAGGGAAAAAAGAGAAAATGACATAAGGAGGAGAAAAGACAGTGAGGAAACCCAGATTCAGATAGATTCAGACAGATAGTTGTTGCAATGGGAACACGATGAAGTCTAAATGGCATTTCTGCATTTTTTAGTCTTCTCTGCTGTCTGCTTTTTTTTACAAAGATACACACAGGGACACACACACACACACCTATCTTTGTGGGGGATCTTCCATTGACATTAAAACACACACACACACGCACGCACGCATACATGCACTTACACACTGCTTTTCCCCCTTTCTCCCTCCTCTCCTCTCTCTCTGTGATTTGGTTACCATGGAGAAGCACATTTTTAGGCAGAAGGAGGTTGACATTATTGCATGAGAGAGATGGCACTGCTTATTCTCCACACACACATCTCGCCCACAGGCAGTCGCCCACGCCACACTCTTCTAGGCAAGAAGGTTTCAGAAATGTCCTAAATACTGTATACATACAGTATCTGCACACACACACACACGCGCACACACACACACAAACACGCACACACATACACACAAATTTTCTTATAGCACACTGGGCTTTTCAGCATGTAGTGAGGCAGAGAGATGAACTCACATTGACACTAGAGTGGGCTGCCTCTGGATGGAATGAGCTGATTGGTCAGCTAAACTGGAGGTTTGACATCACAGTCCGGCTGCTCCGGCAGGGAGATCTACAGTAAAATGATGTGTCACAGATACTATAAAGGTGGAGCTTCTGTGTCCTATGTACATAAGCTCGAACACACAAGCCTAACATCAAGACAGACACAAAAACACGAGCCGTACATAGTCACACACTCTCCACACACTCTTGATTTGCACACAATCAATTCCCCCTACAATATCTTTCAGGCTATCCAGGAACACAGAGCGCAATTACTCCAGTGAAGGATTATATGTATTATATCCTTTGTGTGTGTGTGTGTCTCTGTGTGTGTGTGTGTGTGTCTGCGTGTGTCCATGTATTCTTTCACTTCTTCCTTGTTTACTGTCCTCCACCCATCTGCAGTGTAGTCTTTAAAAGACACTATTAACATATTGAGGTGTGCCATAAAAAATTAGATCTGTCTTTCAATGTCTTTGATTTGAGAACATACTGATCATGAACCATCCTCCAATGAAATGAGTTCCTCTATATGATGCTCCTATTCAAGGATTAAGCTCTGGATTAGAGTATTTGTTTCTCATTGGCGGTGACTTACAACCTATAGATAGTCACAGGCCTTATATGCTGATTGAATCTCAATACTAGGGCTGGGTGTTGTCTGAACAGTCTTTATCCTAGTGTGGACTCTTAAATTTGGATACCAACACTAAAATTATATCTTACTTTGAGAAATGTAAACTATAATTAAGTCCCATTTAAACTTTATAAAAGAAGTCAAGACTGACATAAAAGTGATGTTAATAATTAAGCATTTTATATGCTGTCCAAAATACATAGAATGAAAACAACATAGAGTTCTTTTTGAAACCAGCCGATTATTTATGGACTCATTAAAAGTTGTCTTCTGTTACTAATGTATATCAGAAAACTGATAATTAATGATTCAAACTTATCACAGACGAGATCTTATGGGATAGCTGTCCACTCACAACATCCTAAGAACTCTTTTGGGCATTTCACAGTTAAAACACAGTTTGAGTGTGGTGATGTTTCATGTGGCATTGATAACCAAGTTGGATTTTTTTTTTTTATCTACAAGGATTCATGATGTAGTGAAACTCAAATTCAAAATATGGATTTGAAAGAAGTGGTCTGGTTTTGCATGTATACTGAAATAACTTCAGAGGTTTTCTTACTATTTGTTTTTTGGCACTTTGGTGTGCAGCTAGGCTCACTAGTGTTAAGGAGGTTTACATACATGCAGCTGTGCACAGGAATTTATGAAAAATAAAAGTCTAACATTTGCAAACTCTTGACTGTATTATTACAATTCTGACAAGACATTCAATGCTAACATTGACTGCTTCACAGTTTTTGGTACTTGGTGCCCCAGTGCCCCAACTATTGAAAACTATGAAATCTCATATAATGTCTGAAAAAAATGTAGAAAACCATGTTCAAAGGTTAGAAACAGATATCAAATCAAAGTTTGAAGAATTTGTGTTGTAGGTTTTTTTTTATTAAAGAGTTGAAGTGGCTATTAAATATTTACCAAGCATTCAGATGTAAAGTAGGATTTGAGTGTTTCCATTTGGGTGAGATTTCAGGGTTAACATCCACACATTTGTTTCAGTAAATTTGAATGTAGATAAAGTAGATTATATCCCATCATGCACTGGGAGAAGGCAGAAGGGGGTTGAGGCATTTGGGTCTAATCTCTAACCTGTGTATTTCTGCCTGAGGGGGATGATGGTGGAGGGGCGGGCTATAGGTTAGAAGTTATGATTGTGAGCTGGTATTGTCAGCCGATGATGACTTGAATAAGGGTGACAAGCTGAAAGGATTACCAGCCACTGCTAATCTGTGGCCCCTCAGCTGAGGTAAAGAGGTGGAGAAAGACAGAGAGAGAGAGAGAGAGCGAGAGAGACTGTGGTGTGTGGCTGGGCGGCTGCCCGACAGCTGTGGGCCGTGCGGGCAGTTGATTTACTCTAGATTAGTCTGGACATGCGCCAACTGGGATTCAATCAGGCCATGATGAATGTGCTTTGGCGCGCTGGATGCTAAATGCTAACCGCTAAACTGACTGCTAACGGTCCATCCCACTGGCCATCGAGGAGTAACATTTTGGGGTTTCCAGAGGTCCCGGAGGTGTTTTGGTTTTTACTTGTGCCAAAGTTTTTGCGGTGGAATACAGGAGATGACTCTGCTTTGGATTTTATGCCTGAAAAATAAACCATTGGGATTATAAACACGGAGGGGGATAAATCCTGTTTTTGTGCTGCCGAAGTGAGGTGATATTCAGTAGCCATGGCTACATGTGAGTATTGGATGTTGTCAAACTGTTGAATTAGAGGAAGGTAACTGAGATTTTATCATGGCTGCTCTACATAGCTGTGGTCATCAATTGTACTTTGTGATGATGTATTTCATAGACTGTTTGCAACTAAATGTTACATTTAACTCTTTAATTTTGAATGAAAAAATTACAAATATGCTGTAAAATACAAATTTACAGTTTAACTTTATTACTTCTTCCACTACAGTGTTAAAGAAATGTTCGTAGTCCTCTAAAGTGTGATATTTTATCAAATTCCATCACCAACATAAACATAATTAATCAGTCCAAAAAATGATTTATTTTATTGTGTGCTGTGATGTGAAAAAGTTGGAAAATTTACAGCAACAGAATGACAACATATAAAACATGGCCTCCTTAGAAGGTTCTGCACAGAATTTACCATAGTGTTCGCCAAGCTGTGTTCATAGATAATCACTATGTTAAAATGTTGTACATCACATATAAAAGAGCACTAATATCTGAGTGCTCTCTTATATTTGACTAGCTGTAGCAAAAAAGGAGGGTAAAGCATGTTGCTGAATATCAAGATGTTTGAAAAAAAAAACATTTATTTGAGTAGAGAAAAATTACAAAAGATGAACAGAACAAGAATTTCTATTATCTGTAAGTTATGTCGGTTGCCCCCATGAGCAATATGGCTTTGGTTTAGTGTCTAAAAGACTAAAATTTAATTGTTGTGTAAATGTTGACAGTCCTGCAGATTTTTGTGTCACAGGCATGTGTAGACTTTTTTTTAAATGAGCTAACCCCTTTATTTTGTGTCTTTTTAAGTGCTGTTGAACCCAGTTTGTTAACATGTCTGTCTTTCTGACCCTTGTAGGTGATGTGGGTATGCAACCTGTGCCGTAAGCAGCAAGAGATTCTCACCAAATCAGGAGAATGGTTTTCAGGGTCAGGGGTGCGGCCTGGGAGCCAGGGCACCTTCATGAACAACCCAGCCACGGAAGGTGAGGCCCAACGGGACCGGAAGCTACTCCGCTCCAAGTCCCAAGCCCCAACCAGCACCAACACCAGTGCAGGTCTTCTGGACGGGACACAGCAGCCTGCCACCATCACTGGTGCCAAGGGTGCAGACACCATGCCTGGCCACCGCTCCCAAAGTGAACCACCTAGAGAAAAGTAAGACCTCAAGATACAAACAATGAATGCAACTTCTGCTTTCTCTGCATTAGCTGCAGTTAAAAGATGCTTTACATGTGCTGTCTGCATGTTTTTTTTTTTTTTTGCAAGTAATATGGTGCAGTAGGTGAATCTTTTGAAGACAGAATGCCAGCACTGTGTATTGGATAGAGCTCATTGTTTTTCTAATCCCTTGGGCAAAAAAAAAAAAAAAAAAAAAAATTCAGTCTGTTTTAGCTTAACAAGTGGAGAAGGTAGGTCACAGGTTTTAGTATTGAGAGATCTTTGATTCAGTCCCTTTGTCTTCATTCAGAAGGTGAGTTAGATAAGAATTCATCACATTTCTCATTTGGATATTCATTTGTTTGGATAAACATCACCAGTGTTTGCAAACACAGAGGACTGTTAGCACGTCATACAACAAATTTTGGTGATGTTGCAGTGGAACAGCTGCAACAGTGTTTATGTCATTGTTAGTGGTTTTATAGTACATTGGTATAATGAATCCTCTCTTCATACAGGAAAAGGCCAGTTTCCCTCCATGAACAAAACGGTAAGGGTGGCATGGGGCGTGGTAGTGGTCGAAGACCTGCGGGGAAGCTGCCATCTCAGTCATCCTTGGATGAGCGAGTGGTGCCTGGAGAAAGAGGAGAGAGACGGTTGGGAGATGGACGGAGGCTGGAGAAGATCTATTCTCAGGACTACGAGGATGAGCAGGAGAACTTAGGTCATTCGGAGACACACCGGAGACGCCCAGAGGATGAAGAGCAGAGGGAGAGGCAGCGACGGGAGGAGGAGTTCCAGAATCGCTACCGCAGTGATCCCAACCTTGCACGATATCCAGTAAAACCACAGAAGGAGGAGCAGGAGATGCGCATGCATGCTAAGGTGTCTAAGGTCCGCCATGAACGACGACACAGTGACCTGGCGATTAATGAAGTCGGACTGGGACTGAATGAAGGAGGAGGTGGAGGGAGTGCTGGGGAGGTAAATGAAAACCGTCTGCCCAGGAGGGGGGGAGGTGGAGAGGGAGACCGCAAGGCCTTCTTAGAGAACCGAGCCTCCTCTGTGGATAGGACCATGGGGGTTGGACGGGGAGCTCCACCTGTGGGTGGAGTGAGATCAGGACCCCAACCTGGGGGACCTGTGCCTCCAGACTGGGGCCCAAACAAAGGCCGCCTAGAGCCTGGTATAACAAGGACACCAAGGGACAAGGGTGGGGATAACCTGCTGAGGAAGGACTCTCAGAGCTCGGACCAGTCTGAGTCTTTGCGGCCGCCCCCTCCACGGTCATACAAGAGCAAGCGCGGAGTCAACAAGAGGCAGATGTCGATCAGCAGCTCAGAGGAGGAGGGCGGCTCCACGCCCGAGTACACCAGCTGTGAGGACGTGGACATGGAAAGCGTCAGCGAGAAAGGTCAGTCAGAGAGTTGTGCTCACTCCACTAGCTTACTAAACTAAATATTCCCAAACTTGTACGCCTCGCACTGTTTGCTATCATCCATGTCATTACGTTGGACACTGTTCCTTCTAAATATTTGCTGAAGCTAGCTTGAAAGAAAAGTTGCTAAAGGGCAGCTGTAGATCTTACCCAGCTCATGTGCCCATCACTTGTGATCAACATGTGATTCCGTCTTCATGAATCATGCAGAAACTTCATGTGCACTTGCAGTTCTTGTTTTCTGATCATTTTGAAAAGCACTTTCAGATTTTGCCTGAATCACCTGCTGTATGGCTAGTGTAATGTGGGTTGGATGAGAATCACGACAATCACAGTAGTCATAGCTAATACTCTGAGAGACAGAAAAGTTTTGAGTACATGAATAGACAAATGATCTGTCTTTTTTTCAGTCACCCCAGAAGTAAAATCAGAATGCCATAATAAAGTTCATTTCCCTTGCAACATCTTTCCTCTTCCCACACTTCAAGGCCTTGTTTCCTTACCCTCCCAACCTTATAGCCTTGGTAGTAGAGTTAGAATAATGTGCAGAAAAAGCAAAGAGATATTTTCGCAGGTAAGATTACCCTAATACCCTCATATTCTAATTTCAGACTGTAAAACTATAAGATAGGTGATCGGATAAGGCACCCACTAAACACATAGTACTTTACTATCCTTGTATGTCATCTACACCTCTGTGCTGTGGCTGAACCCTGCTGCTCTCAGGACAGCTCTCATTTATTTGGAGAGTCCCTGTGATTTAGGCCAGCAGATTTGTGGAATTAGGCCAGTGGCTCGCATGCTACGTAATGCTTCGCAAACAGCCAGCTGCACCAGCCAACCATGATCCACCGGCTGAAATCAAGCCCGGCTGTGGCTGCATGCTGCATGGTTACCGCTTACCTCTTGGTACCAATACATGTTGCAGCTCATTGTTAGAGGAGCCATGCTAGCCTGTGCTAGAAGCCATGGAAGAGCATCTAAGTTCAAGAAGCACAAGGTAGAGTTGTCTGTACTTTATCAGCTTATCTCTCTCACTGGTCACAGAAGGGGCCTATTCCAGATGTTTTAATCCAGATTACTATTACTTAGGGACTGGTAATGGGTAGATGGTGTGGACTGAGATTATTAGCTGTTTAAAACACTCTTTAGCTAGCTGGTCCTCAAAACAGAATGTCTCCTTTCACTCTTATCTGTGGCATGAAGCAAGATTTACTAAATGCACAGATAATGTGCAGTATGTTTTCCTACATAGACACATTAGGTCAAGTGAGATGGGAAAACAAGGTCAATTATTCTTTTTCTGCATGTAGAAGAAATAGCTTTTTATGGACTGTTATTTTGCTGGTTTTGATGTCAGCTGATTGCAGCGTTAGTGCAGACATGACTGTCTTGGGAAAAGGGGTTTAATGTCATGAGATGTTCTGGTTGTTACTGGGTGTTAAAAGATTTGATGAACAACTTCACGTTATGTCTCCACAATTAGTATGCCTTATAGTTGAAGTTTAAGAGTCTCTCAATTGTAAGACTGTGACTTTTTATCAAGTGAATTTATGAAACAAGCAAAAATTCCACTATATGTCCATCACATTTTCCGCAATTAGGTTTTCCTGGCACTCTTTTAACGACTTTATTTCACAGTGGTTTGATGGCACTGGACCGTAAAATAAAAGCCATCAATTGTTAAGGGCAATGCACCCAACTCCTAATGTTGCATACTAACAGTAGGAAAAAATAGCACAACAATATACCAGTTGTCTTGAAATTTGTTTGAAATATACGCGCTAAATGGAGTCTTGTTTACTTGACAGTAGGGTTTAGGGGGTGACACACTGATCAGGTTGTACTTGTTTTGGCAAACAACTAGGGTTGCTTCCTGTAGCAATTTTGTATCATTCTCTCTCATCTGCTATATACTTGCTAGTGCTGGTTTGAAAGAAAACTGGAGTTGAAAAATTAGACAGTCCACTAGTGTTCTTCGGTATGGTTTCTGTTTGAGTGTGACAGTCTTTAGAGAGTACTCCGAATGTAATTTATCTATATTTTTCTGCTGGTTTACCAAGTAACTTGACTAAAAATTTTATCAAATGGTTTGCTTCGAAGTACATTGCAGTACAACCGAAGCCATGATTAAAATACATGAAAGTGAGTTGTCCTACCTTTTTATTTTTTGTAGAAAATTACTTTGGATGTGTCTTTGTTACTGAAATGTCCTCTTTGTTGATCTTAGAAATATGGTCATCTTATGCTGTAGCCCCCTCAAATACCACTGGCCTACCAGTGGATCTTCCCTTTTCATGATGCCTGACAATATTAGGACACATGCTAAATAAGACGATGCAATAAATTAATTATTTATGTATGTTAGGTGGTTGAGATGCTTTTCATTTTTTTCCATCAGGAAACAGACATGATGTATAAGGGGGCGTTATGTAATTTTCATGCAGAAAAAGCTGATTATATGTTCCAAGAATCCTCTTATCAGGATTATTGTAAACAGTGTTTACATTGTGCTTTCCGTTTCTGCTCAGTAAACTGCATATCACCGGATATACGTGTATCTGCCCCACTGAAGCTTTAATGACACAGCAGCTTGACTGTGTGTTTAGTGAAACAGAGAAAAGATGTGATGTAGTATAGTTGGGTTACTTTTTTTAAGTGTAAAGATGATTCCCAAGGTGGTTGTGATGACACTGCATGAGATTTCCCTACATTCACCATGACAAACTTGTTCAGTGTCATACATGTTGTTGGTGCAGAGAGTATTGACAATGTTGTAGAAAACAGTTTCTCTTGCAGTTGAGAAAACTGAGGCACTGCTCAATCACAAGACATTTATGTCTAACTGTATTGGACTGTTTTTTTTTTTTGTCCACAATGTAAACATCTATTTTAAATGCAAAGTTAAATATGAAGACATTGTTTAATTCTGATTCCAAGTTCTGATATTTAGCAGTTATTATATACAGTTTTTCAAATGTCAGTCCCTATTATCCTCAGGCTGAAAACAGCCTTTATTCAGCACCATTGTACATGGTCTTTGGTAGCTGCAACTCAGACAGTTTAGTCTCTAGGAGACACATTTATGAGTGGAAGTACAAACGAAATCATAAACATGTGCTTATTACCTATTAGTTGTGAAAAATTACATGAGGTTTGTGCCAAATTACCACTAAACACAATGTGTTCTGATGGATAACACAAACCATGTGAAATCAATGGACTACTGCTGAGTTTTTTAAATGTCCATCTACTGGAGCACTGCTCAGCTGCAATGCTGAAAGCTTTGTTATTATTAGCATTTTTGATTTATACAGTTTGTTGTGTTTTTTAAACTCCTTCAAAATAGAACCAGCTTAGTATGCTTCTCTCAAAAATGCAACAATAAAAACAGTGGTTTTAAAGACCTCTTCCCTCCGTTTATTCGTGTAACATCCTATTCAGATAAATCTTGGCTTAGCAGAACTTGCCCTTGTGCCTCTCCATATGAGTTGTGTAAAGTGACCTCATCATCCCCGATTTAGTGTCATCTATTCTATACATAGAGATTTGTGTTTGGTTCACTCATCATTTAGTCTGGTAACTATCTATCTTCCTCATAACTAAGTTTTTTTTAGATAAACTTCAGTATTGTTATTGGTGCTGACTCAATCTTATTGCTGATGCTGTTGTTCAAAGGCTGATAAAGCTCAAACTGATCCAAAGGTCAGTGTATCAGTTGATCTTGTGATTGTCTAGTTCACACAAGAAGAACGTAATCAGGTAATCAGGTAATCAGGTAATCA
>JAQNCA010000024.1:24660231-24676509 GCA_029783725.1 Acanthurus tractus | reverse complement strand
AGTGTATCAGTTGATCTTGTGATTGTCTAGTTCACACAAGAAGAACGTAATCAGGTAATCAGGTAATCAGGTAATCAGGTAATCACGTAATCACGTAAAACGTAATCACAAGAAGATATCTGTTTCTGAAGAGAAAAATTGACCAGAGATATACTGACCTTGATTTGTGAATTGCATGAAAAGACTAAAACATGATAGAAGAGACACACAACAGTTTATGGCACACACACACACACACAAAACACAGACGGACAGACACACACAGTTTATCAAGAACAATACTACGTTACCACCTGCAAATACTTTTGATGTAGCATCAGTTCAAAAGAGGAGCTCAGAGTTTGTAATCTGCCCAATGTGATCAAACCCTGACTCAGCAGTTCCAAGCTCTGGAGTCAGCATTTATCCTCACCAGCATTCTCAGTGGACTTTCAGATTTTAGATTAGCAGCACTAGAGTCATGTTGACTCAGACTTTCTTTCAGATTTTCTGATCCCTCTGCTGCTGTTTGTTTACCTGTCAGAGTAGTTTTTCCTCCTTTTGATTTCAAGTGAATATCAAAAAATTGTTGTTGACAAGCAGCATTGCATGCGTTTCACGTTTTTTAAATACATAATTAAAGCTATACCCCCCGACTGTTCCCTACCACCAAAACTTCAGTTAAATATTGTGCTGTATCTGGCTCAAAAATTTCACAAACTTCAAAAATCATGTTCCTCTGTGTCTTTTAAAGCCCCATCTGATATCATCTTGCTGTAGTTTTATTCCTGGGGTGAAAAAGTGGCCATGAATCTTGCAAGCTATTCTGGTCTGATGCTGGGCCAGTTAGCTCAAGCTGACCATCTGTCACTGTTAATGAGAGCTAACAGTCACTTGTGTCTTAGTCCCCAGCCATGGCTCTGGCAGGAGTTTTGGACAGGCCAACTTAGAGGAGAGTGAGTTAGTTTGATAATGAATGAAGTTAGTGAGTTGTTATTAGCTGTGCTCCTGTAATGATGTGGCTTTTTTAGTGGAGAGCAACATTTGTGTCTCTAATGTCCTTTTTCTTCCATTTAACATGCAATTTCCAGAAAAGTGTGGTATTTTAAGTAGGTTTATTTTAAGTAGATTTCATCAGATTATTCTGATGGAGCAGCTTCATCATGTTGTTACAGAACTTTAGCATACATTTTATGAAATATTTGCTTTTGTAAGGCATGTTTTAAGTGTGCCATTCATTTTTTTAAATATATATTACCTTGGGCGTTACATTCAAGCCATTTATATGTTTCTCATTCAGTGCATATTCATTTTGTCAGGTAATGAAGCAGACAGTTGACAAAAATTGAAATCCCCTTTACCCTCTGTCCTCAAAACTGAACATGAGCAGCAATACAAAAATGTAGGGAATGAATTTAGTTTCAGTTATTCTACACTTTGTTTATGAATAGGACTAGTGTGTAAAGTGGGCAAGATATATGATAAAGATGGTAAGATAAACTCATAAGGTAATGGTAATGACAGCATAAGGCTCTGACAGCTTCGCTCTAAATTGTCTAAATTTTTTCTTTTGTTGAATTCGAGGCAGCATGTCTTTTTTTCAACTCGATTAATACCTGGAATTTAAACCATAAAGCATACATTTTATTAACTGAGGATTAAAGATACATTTCTCCTGAAGACTTACGGTGGCCATGTAACCTATTCCCCCCCGTTTCTCTCTCTTCCATGCAGGTGACTGGGACTGTCATTCTCTAGATCCAACAGTGTGGCATGTAAGTATTAGCAGGACATCACTCTCATCACTCTGGCTTAAATATACATCTGCTTGTACTCATGTGCAAACAGACACGGACAAATTCACCAAGTAAAGTAACACAAATAAAATAAATACACTGATGTTGACATTTAACTACATATAATGAGCCTTGCCTATCAAGGTCTCAGCATTAATTACATTATTACATCTTCTTTACTGCCTCCCTTTCTCCTTTTCCCAATGTTTCTCATCTTCTCTCTTTTCCCTCCATCCTTCCCTGCTTTTCTTTTCTTCAATTCCTCATATCTTCCTTCATAATTTTTTACCACAGCATCCAGTTACATGGCAGCCATCTAAAGAGGGTGACCACCTAATTGGACGCATCACGTTAAGCAAGAGATCGGCCATGCCCCGTGAGGCTGGCTCCCTCCTCGGCCTCAAAGTAAGCAGGGAATCACTCCCATTTAGACTTGGATACAACCTAGTTTACATAACTTTGCTGAATTTGTTTAACTACAGTTGAGTGCTGGATTCAAACTGTAAAAAGAAAAAAAAGTTGTTTTGTCATTTCTGTAAAATCTGTAGTGTAATGAGTAACAAACACTGAAAGGTTGAAGAGTATTCATCAACCCCCGTACATAGAACAGTGCCTGTTTGGCAATCCTGCAGAGAACAGGGAAATGCCACAGAGTATTCAGAGATGAAGCTCTGTTTCTTAACTTTCTCCCTTGTTTTTTCTCTGTTTGCAGGTAGTGGGAGGGAAGATGACAGAGACAGGAAGACTTGGGGCCTTTATCACCAAAGTCAAGAAAGGCAGCCTGGCAGATGTCGTGGGACACCTACGAGCAGGTGCAAATCCATTAGGCAGAAAGTTTCTGTGCAGAATTTGAAGCACTGAGATAATAATGGCTTAATAGAGAGGCATATTTTTCAGTCACATTGAAGCTGAAATGAGTTTTTTCTGAGAAATCACATTATCCATCCTTTGTTTTTATGGCACAGTCTTTTTTTTTCTTACTGCTGATATTGGTAGACTAATTTGATAGGTGCAGTTGTCTGTGTTGGGCCAGACACCAAAAACTGTTGATTCCCAACAGACACACAGGTAACTACTGACTGATATTGTTTGCCATTGCCCATTGCCCATTTCCTTCCTTATGTTAAATTGGAGTCATGTCAGAGGGGAGAGGTGAGGATATAGAGCTGCCTGTTGCTGTGAGTCTTGACAGTCTCATCATTCACATACTCACATTCCGAATCAGTGCTGATCTTAGCAAGCTAGGCTAACTTGCTGCTTTCTCAAAAAAGCTATTGAGCCTATATTGCTAGCTCTTTTTGTCTGAGTCAAATGTGAACTTAACAGCTTGATGGTTCTCTAAAAATGTATAAGGTTATAAAGGCGAGATGGCTAAAATTGTTTGTCTTGGTGAAAAACTAGAAATGCATCTTCTATAGAAAAAAGGCTAAAAGTAGTTTATAGTTCATTTTTCCCCTTACAAAATATAATCATAACACCGATTTTAATTTGACTTTCAGAAGTATAGTTTTTCTGGAGTACTTGGCTTTTTGTAGTCGATTGTCATGCAAAATGAGCCTCGGGCTGGATCATCACCGTGTGCTGTCGACCATCTTGGTTCCAGGTGATGAAGTGCTGCAGTGGAATGGAAAGTCGTTGCCGGGAGCAACTAAGAAAGAAGTGTACAACATAATCCTTGAATCCAAGGCTGAACCTCAAGTGGAAATAGTTGTTTCAAGACCTATAGGGTAAGATAAAAGTTATGAATGTATACTAATGAAATTAAAGTACCTGAGTGATGGCATTCACTTTTTTCTGACAAACACTTTTGATATTTTTCCTTCCTCTATCTAAAAGCTCTATCCATCGAATTATGTCCAAAAACTTCTTGAGAAAAGTGTATAGAGCATATCAGTAAGTAGTGTTGATTTAACGGATGGAGCCCCTCCCCTCGTGCCTTCCCTACTATTCTGAGACCAAACAGTGAAATCCCTTTGTTTTAGCCATCCTGTCCTCCTTTGCTGCCCAAAATGTCCATAAACATATGTTTGATGGACTGCTTGCTCCTCTTCTACCATGCATACCATGTTGGTTGACATAAGTGTTTAACTCATTCATTTTTAAAGATGAATGATCACCTTACTGTCTATAGTTGCAAATATCTTAATGCATTTTTTGTACATTAGAAGTTGAGTTCATTGTCTTCCTTTGACTTTTTACAGAGACATCCCAAGAATCCCAGAGTCGTCCCATCCTCCTCTAGAATCTAGTAAGTGTTAAATCATCAGCTTTATTGTTTTAGAATTTTTTGCTATTGTTTACTGCTTACATAGTTTCTGGAGAATTTTATCATTGTGCTCAAATTTCAAATATCTGGAATGGATTGTTCTTTTAGCTCTACGCTTTATAACAACAACTCTTTCTCCCTTTAACAGCAGGCTCAAGTTCCTTTGAGTCACAAAAGATGGACCGTCCCTCTATATCAGTGATGTCCCCCACCAGCCCTGGTGCCCTCAGAGACCTTCCTCTGGTACTGCCTGGACAGCTCTCTGTGAGTATCTGAGAGACAGAGGTATGTGGATCACGTAATCCCTCTGGGCATATATATGGATAGAAGATGACACTTTTTTTTTTCCAGGTGAAGCTGTGGTATGACAAAGTGGGCCATCAGTTGATCGTCAATGTCCTTCAAGCCGTAGACCTGCCACCCCGACCAGACGGACGACCTCGGAATCCTTACGTCAAGATGTACTTCCTGCCTGATCGGAGGTAAGGTCACTGTGTTCTCTCTATTTTGTTTTGAAGGTCCGTAATTGCAACACAACAGCGGATCACACCAGCAGTGAGGAACACAATCAAAGCATTTTATTTTTGCTTAAACTTATAGTTTAAAGGAAGATGGAAAGTCAAAGTCCCGCCCTTTCTGGCAGACCCTATGGGACCTTGTTCTGGAAATGGAGAGTGATCCTCAGTGGCGAGAATTTCTTGATCCCCACTGATTTGTACCATCAATTAAACACAGTGTTTATCCATTGAAAAGACAGTTTGGATAGTTAATGAAGTCAAAGTCCATTGTAACGACAGTAGGGTGTCTCTAGTTTTATGTGAACTGCTCAGAGGATGATATTGCTGGTCCTGCACAATACACGTCACCAACACCAGTGTGGCTGTCACCTTGACACATTTCACTTCTGCACTCACTACCATTCATAGTTTTACAGAAATGAGGTCTCATGGTTGTCCATGAAAGGGGCTGATCGATGTCAACTTCTTTAAAGCCATCGATCAGCCATCATCCACCCTTTTTTCTTCTCTTTTAAGGTCTTGTTCAGAAACCTGCTGGCCCCTTGTAATCTAAACTCTGTGTGCTAATGTGTGTGTCTTAGTGATAAGAGTAAACGGCGAACTAAAACAGTGAAGAAGAGCGCTGAGCCCAAGTGGAACCAGACCTTCTTATATTCCCATGTTCACCGAAGGGACTTCAGAGAACGCATGCTAGAGATCACAGTGTGGGATCAGCCCAGAGTCCAGGAGGAGGAGAGTGAATTCCTTGGAGAGGTGGGAGACACATGTTATCCATATGCTACTCTTAGAATGGTCTGATGTATATGTGGAACTTTTGCTGCCAAATGACCTGTTTTTATAAATGGTTCTATCAAATGGGTGATTTAGCAGGAAATATGAATACATAAATTGATCTTAAACGTCACATGTACAGTTTATTAGGTACCATTGGACTGAAGCTTTGCAGCATACACAACAACATTTATAGATGTTATCATATATACATTGCTAAAATTATATCACTATTTCAGTTTTTAAGCATCACAGTTAAAATCAACATTCCAGATTGTAGCCCTTTTAAGTTGCAAATATATTAGTACTGTATGCAAATACTCAGACTGGAAAAGGATAAATAAAAAATATATTTAAAAAGTGTGTGTGTGAGTGTGTGTGTTGTTTGTATAATGTCCCTGTCTGTCCTCCTCCAGATCCTGATTGAGTTGGAGACAGCTCTGCTGGACGACATTCCTCACTGGTATAAACTACAGACGCATGATGTTTCCTCCATACCGCTGCCCCAGCCATCCCCGTACCTCCCACGCAGACACGTCCATGGAGACAGTCCCAGCAAGAAACTACAGAGTATGTCTGGTTATGGGGGCTACTTTACAGTCTGTATATTTACAAATACCTGTGTTTGTGATTCAATCCCTGTTTTGTGAACCTACACTTGTGTGT
This sequence comes from Acanthurus tractus, assembly GCA_029783725.1. Classification (NCBI taxonomy): domain Eukaryota; kingdom Metazoa; phylum Chordata; class Actinopteri; order Acanthuriformes; family Acanthuridae; genus Acanthurus; species Acanthurus tractus. Next base: position 24,670,513 of record JAQNCA010000024.1, on the reverse strand, counting down.
GAGTGTATGCTGTGTTCTACCCATTTACTGAGCTTTCTCTCCCGTGTCTCGATCTGGGAAGCTGACAGCAGAATTTATTTGTGTGTGTGTGTGTTGTGTATGTGTGTTTATGTGTGCAGGGTCTCATCGCATCATTGATACAGAGTTTGATGATGGTTTGATGGTTGTGACAAAAGGTGGGTTGGAGGCGGGGGGGCATGGTTAGTGATCATTTTTCCTGTATTAGCCTGTAGGCGTCCAGCACTGGGTGAGAGAGCGCCCTCTTTGCATCCTCCCCTCAACTGTTTCTGCCAAACCTTTCAGCCTCCTTTCGGCTCCACTGTATGTGTTAGAACAAATTGGACCCAAATCAAAGTAATTAATTGTTATTTTATCAGCAAAAGGCAACACTCTAAAGCCTTTTTGCAATCCATCATATTGCTACTGAACTGCATATTTTAAATTGCAGTGCTGTGGTGTACGGCCTTCATAGTGCTGCGGTTTAGCAGAGCACAGTACTCCTCAGCTGAGGCTGCAGTGAAAGGTTTCTCCTCTTCTGCTGGGCTGTAGAAACACTAAAGCACTGAGTGCATGTTAGACTGTAGAGATACAGCTAATCACTGCCATCTCCTGCATGCTTCTAGTCCTGCCTGGAAGTAGCTGACTGAAGGGACACTGAACATGCGCAGTAGAAGCTGAATTTGTGTTATTTTGGTGAACAGAATCACTACAACTGCTTTGCTGTTTGACTGTTTTTGCCGTGGCTTAATTTCTAGTCATATGACTGTGGACCTCTTTTTTAAATATTGTCACCACCCCATGGTTCATTTTGTCATTTTAAAAAGGCAGATGGATACAGTTCTCAACACTGAGAAGATAGTTTTTCTAGACTAAGAAATCACGAAATCTCTGATTCATTTAAATGAATGTAATTCTCATTCGAAACCAGAGCACAGATTGTGATCTTGTGCATTTAAAATGTCCATCTATACATTGTTTGAAAATGAATTTGTGCATGTAAAGTGTACCATGGTATATGATACATTTCAGTCTTAAAACAGACCAATGTGCCGCAGAGTTGTGGAGTGGGAGAATCCAGTGTTTTCTCCTTTTGCCTGATATTAATAATTCCTTTCAATTTACTCAAAACAAAATGTAACTTGATTCTTTTACAGCAGGATCTGGTTAAAAACTTTGATATACGTACTCTTCCTTTTAGAGGAATTATGTTTTTGAATTACTTTGGCAATGAATACAACATTACCCACAAGCCTTCATTGACTTGAGTAGGACATCAGATGTAAATCAGAACTGTTGCAAAAAAAAGACATGAGGTCATAGTCACTGAATTCATCCACAACTGACCCAGAATCTAAAAGAGAGTTTATTTAAGCTGCAGATTGTTTTGCTTGTTTTCTACAAAATGCATAAGCTCAACAGGCAGCTTGATTTAAGTAAAAGAATTTAAGCTGCAGAAATTAAAGTTTCCTTACTTAATCGCATTTAGGGAGTTTTTGCTGTGATTTTATTATTCCCCCAAAAACTATATATTCAAACATATTTTCTATCAGTGTTGCTTATCTGTCATACTAATTATTCAACATGGAGAGTTTCATGAACAATGTTGAAATTTTTCCCAGCCATCTATCATTTCTGTAGTCTTGATTCTTAAAGAATATTCCGTTGATTAATCCAGTGATAGGAAAAGTAAGAGTAATAATAATCATACCATAAAAAATAAGATGGGTCTCTTAAATGAACAAGGAATACTTTTTTGAAATATCAACAAGTTGCAAAGAATAAAAGTCCCAGTCTAAACTAAACCTGCTCTGTGTGTTTAAGTGCCATATCATAATCTGGCTTTGTAATGTTTGTAGAAAACAAACATGAGCAGACGTGAGTGGACCGGTGATTAAACTGTATGTCTGAACAAGAGTCCCCGACCATGTGGTGGTTTTTTCCTTTGTGGTGCTAGATGCATAGTAACGTTAGACTGGATAAATTCTGTAGAGATATTGAAGCATCAGTGTTGTGCTATTGTGGCAGGCCAGCTCAGATTTACAAAGAACACACAGTACAGAGTTTTTGTTTTGCTTCAGCTTAAAATGATCCCAAACTCTCAACACTTTGTCATTTTCTCTTATCTGGCTTTTCTCTCGGCCTCCTTTTTATTTTCTCTCTCATCCTCAACACATGCCACATAGTCACGCATTCTACACCTCATTGCTCTATAGTGTAAATGTATTGTGTGAATAAGCACTTATGTAAAATGCAGTGCACTGTGTATAGTTTTAGTTTAAACTAAGCTTTGAAGCAGGGAGTTCACATTGAAGTAAATCCACTGACTCAAAAGAAAATCAACAGTACATTTTTTTTCTGGAACCGGATTAAAAAAATAATTTCTTCCACCTCACAACCTCAGAACTTACACATGTAACAAGACAACTAAGCTTACACAGGTTCTGTAAATATTAACCCCATGCACTTGTTGTATTTTGTGTATCGTTAGAATATATTTAACCTTCTCCTTTTAGCTATAGAGGTTAAATATCTATAAGAGATTGAAGTCTGATCCCTTACCTCATCTGGAGCTCTTTGCGGATTACAAGAGAGTCTGGATCTGATCTCAGGTCTGACAGAGACATTGCAGAAACAGTCAGCTGCTAAGGCTAGCTCACATGACCAGCTAACCTGTTTGCTAGCTGGTCACTTGCCTGTAAAGCATCCAGACGTGATGTTCTACAGTCAGTAGAATGGCATCCGTAGTCAGCCAAAAGCACCATGCTAGCACCTGCTATGTCCTTATCAAAGGACACACTACTGATGCTTGGCTGTGTGGGTGTCTGTCCGTCTGTCTGTCTCTCTCTGTGTATATATCCATGCTTGTGTGTCTGTGTACATTGCATCCATGAACCAACAAACGTTTTTGTTTAAATGTGTGTATCTCTGTGTGTGCGTGTGTTTGTGTGTGTGATTTTTGCTTTTTGTACTTGTGTGTGTGTGTGTGTGTGTGTGTGTGTGGGTGTGTCCCTGTTGGATGTGTGTGTGTGTGTGTGTGTGTGTGTGTGTAGGTGCAGAGCGTAACTCCAGGGAGAGAGAGCGAGGCAGTACGTTGGCTGTGCCTGAGCAGCAGCGGCCCATCCAGCATCGGTCCCGCTCGGTGTCTCCTCACAGAGAGGACTCCTGCAGGGCCCGGTCCCGGCCGGCACACGTACCCATGCAAAGGTCAGCATCACCTGCAAGGGTGACATGGTAAACTGTGTGGTGATTAAAGATCAGCATCAGCCACTCAATATCTGCACTACTGAAACTATATTGTCAGTGATTTCTGATGTGTAATCATCTCCATGTTGTTTAAATGGACTAAACACCAGATCACATGTCCAAACACCATACATTTAGTAACAAGAAGGTTATTGTGTGGTCTGGCTTTAATGTGTTTTTGTCAGTGACTTAATGTGCATTCTTGACATGTGTTTATCATTAGTTCTGACAGCAGCAGGCAGTCAAATGTGTAAACGCATTCAGTAATTCCCCCTCTTTATTCTTTTTAAATAAATGTCAGTGAAACCCTGACCACTTTACATTCATTTTAAAAAAGAGGTACAGCTCGAGAAGGGCCTTTTTGAATTGCTAGAATGCTTTAAATGAAAAATTCCTTCACAGGAAGTGCTCAGTTTCAGTGCTGCTGTGTTAACATTGAAAGTTTCTATGACCGAAGAAAGGCCGAGAGCTCTCACATTAAAAGAAATGATCTGATGCTAAATTATTCTCATAGAAAATCTGTGAGGATGTGTTTCCTGACTTTAAATCTAACGATATTTTCATGCTGACATTGTGTTCTTGGTTTAATTGATGCAAGAACACCTCATCTAACCTGCTTCTTTTCTTGCTGAATCATATAAAATTGTTTTCTATAATCCATCTGATCAGGGTCAACTAGGATTCATATTATACGTACATGAATAACATATAAATGGAAAAAAAAAATTACTAGATATTTTTGCTTTTATCAGGAGTCTGGATGAAATCCACCAGAACCGTCATCACTCCCCCTCCCACTATCATGACTCCCACTTGGAGCACCAACGCTCCGGTGACTCGGACTACGAATACTCTGAGGACAGGTAACCTGTTCTTGGGATATGTGGGGAGTGTGAGGTGGGGATGTGACTATGCTTAAAATTATGTTTATCATGTTTATCATTTAATTTTTCAACATGGTAAGTTTTAAAGTATTTAGTTTAAGGTGCCATGTGTATCATATTAGCACCAGCTACAGTAGAATTCTTATAAAGAGATCAAGTTTGTATTTTACACTTATATATACTGGGTTGATGTCTGTTTTAATGCCAGGGAGTACAATAATGTACGGCAGGGTTATGAATGTTTACTGGAAGACTTGGAACTGTTTCCATACTGGGAGTTGAGCTCGGGCCACCTGCATAAAAACCAGAATTGAATCACTAAACTTTATGAGATCTGTCCATTATAAACACTGCTCCTGTACTGTGGCCAATCAGTTTGGTGGGGTTGAATGATTTCAGGCAAATGTAACCACATTTTTAATTTTTTACCTGAACAAAGTCATGAAAGTTGAGGACAGACACTGTAATCTAATTTTCCCTCACAAAATTTACATGTTATCTTTAAAGATATGTTAAAGAACAAGACACAAAATGTTCAACATTACTAGCGTGTCATTCAACAGTGAGCCTTGACTTCCTAATATTTTCTTATATCTTTGAAAGGTTTAGTCTTGTTTTAGTTTTTTAATGTGTGTGATGTGATTTTACCAACCTAATATCTACTAATACTACTAACAGTATGAAACTAGCCATTAAAACACACTGAGCTTGTTATATCATTCTGTGCTGCTGAATGCGGACTTAACTGAAATCTACGACTTGATTTCCTGGTTTCTCTCATTCATAAAATCACTTTGCCTGTCTGAGTTGCCATCCTTTTCTGTTGTGTTTTTCCTGGGTCGTTTCTCATTTGTTCACCCATCGTCATGGCAATGACAGTGAGGTCCTGGAGATGCACCGGTCTATCCGAGGCGGGAGTGCTGAGTGCCTGCACACAAACAGGTAATGAAAAAAGAGAGAAACACCACCATTCAGCTTTATTTTCATAAAATATGCCATTGTGTCATCATTTCCATTCTCACTGTGCTCTAACAAAACCACCTTAACACATGTAATGTTGGTATTTTCAATGCAAATGGACGGTTCTGATCGCTCAAATGGAATGTAGATACCTCAGAGTTCACAAGTTTGCTTTTTTTTGCAACTGCATGAAGAAAGAAAAATGGTGTCACATTGGGATCGGGTGGTTGTAGCACACTCATAGATTCATTCCTGACTCCTGTGTATTGTCTGTCACCGCAACTCATGAAAACACACATAGCACACTGATCACTGTGTGAGGGGATTAGGTTGACCTCAAAGAAGGCAAAGCTCTTTTGATTAATACCTTTTCTTTTTTTGCATTTGGGTGTGTTCTCTCACAGCAGCTGTATATTTTTTTTCTACTTTTTTTTTTTCTTGTCTTGCTTTACTGCATGATCTTCACTCATACAAGCAGGGGCATAGGTAGATACAGCAACACACTCCCCCCTAAAATGCCCCTGTTAGTAAATGGAATCCATAAAGACATTTACAGGTAAGCGCTTTAGCGTGAAAGGCAGTCTTGCCTTCCCTCTCTGTGCCTGTGCAGCTTTCCCAGACTCATTTGTGGAGTTGGTGGTTCATTTAACTGTGGCAGTTTTCTCGCAGTGCAATAAGGGCCCATATGTCTCCCAGACCACTGCACTGCTTGTGCTTGCTTCGGTTGGAGTGTGTGCCAAGTTGCATTGTCATGGTGACACTTTCGCCAACCAAATGCTATGTGTTGCTTTGTGTCCCTTTGTATTATGTAATCCTGTAAAAGACTGGTGCTCTAACATGTTATAGGCTTTTACTACAATTGCAAATCACATATAGTTTACGTCACCCCTTGCCAATTTCCAATGCATATGGGATCTTATTAGACAGGTATATTTTCTAGGAAGCACTTGAGAACAGGAAGTCATCTATGCATACGACATCTATGTCATAGACGAGCTCTACCATCTGGCTATTTGGTTGACAAACAAAGTGTTGTGTCCCCAGGCTGTGTTGTGTGAAAGTCAAACCTGCATTGTGAAAATGATGATAAGAATATGGCGATTCCTCTTTTTGTTGTTGGCTAAATCTCAGCCTTGAATATTGATGTGGATGCGACAAGAAAGCATGAAAACACACTGTAGTTCGACTGCATTCATTTACTTGTCAGGTAGTGGCGTGAAGTAGACAGACCAAGTAGACCAACCGACTCTTGTTAGTCAGTGTGTCCTCCTCTTTTGGTCAGACTGTAAAATGTAGATTGATTCCACGGAAATTGGAAAAGACATTCAAGATTCCCAGGTTACCATGGTTACCAGAGTATCCTCCTCATCTTCTTTCTGGGCCAAATGCATGCAAAGCTAATGATGTTTCCATCAGCCTCAACTTAACTTTATTATGTTTTAGTCTTATGTGACTGTTTGTTATTTATCTGAACTTGTGTGACTTTTTTTTAAATTTTATCCTCTGTTGAGATACATGTAATTTTCATGAAATCTCCCTGGGCACATGCATGACCCTCCCTCCGCCATAAATAACCATGTTTTGCATGAAATATAGTAGTGCTGTACTTTAGCTAATGCACTGAGCAAACAGCATGCAGGTAGTGAGAGTTAACATCTAAACAAAGAGCTAATTTCTTAGGCGAAATTAAAATATTTCTCGCAAATCACATCATCACACAAACAGTGTGTTCCCTGCTTGAATGCAGAATACTGAGGCATGATAACCAGCACCTAAAACAGAAAAGTCACACAAAAGTCAGCAAAATTTAAGAAAACTCACACACAACTTACAGTTACACTAAGAGTTGTGTGTGAGGTTTCATTGTCCAAAGTTACATAAAAAAAAAGGATTTGTAAAAAGCCAAGGTTGTCTATTGCTTCAGAAATCTTGACCTCCAGAGTTTCATGGCACTCTGTTAGCCACTGGCTGACTATGTCCAACTGCAGTCTTTCACACTTTCTTCCAGGCACATTAGCAGATTTCAGCTCTATAAAACAGACATACAGCTTATTGTTGTGAAGGTGTTTTTCCACAGCAGAGTGGCATAGTTGCCAAAGATCTATCACTCTGATTCACCCCAGAATCACAGGCCTTTTTTTTCCCTTTTTTTTTGCCATGGGCTTGTCATTGACACTAAGTTGCTGCAGCAGCCTGTAGTGATGACTGCCAAGAAATCAGTCTTTAAACTCACTGAAAGGTTTGGAAATGGTGTGATGTAAAGAATATGTGAGTTGCAGTAACGGGCTAAAACATGCAAAAACCACCAGTACAATCCTTAGATGTATTTATCAGATGTTGATCCCAGCATCGTATTTGTACCAGATCACAACAGTTCATGTTGATATGTAGCAATGTATTTCTTTTTCTCCACCTCTAAAACCAGCATTTAAAAAACATCATCTTTCATATGTACTGTATTTCTTCATTCCTGCCTGGGTAACCACGAGACACACAGACCTCCTGTGTAAGCAATTCTCTAAATGTCTCTGTTCTGTTCTAATCCTTTTCATGGCACCGCTATACATTTTATAGATCTGCTGTAGCTTGGTTTCTTGCCACGTGCCACCTCGACGGCTTTAGATCTGTAGATTGTGTTATGTAACCGGCATTACATGTAATCTCTCCACATATGTGTGTGTGGGGGGGTCAATGCACAGGGAGGCCAAGAACTAACTACACACTTACATAATGGGCTACTCACTCTGAGGTCAAACACTGGATGCACTTTATCTCGTTTAGTGATCGCTAGCATCATGCAGAAGGCATATTTCTCCCATTTTTCTGTGCTACAAGTTTTCACTTGTGTTTCATGTTGCACCGCAGTGTGTTAGCGTAGTATGCTGCTTCTTTGTCTCCTGCTCATTTGAAAGACATCTGCTTTGTCCCACGCTTGTGTTTTTCTCCCCCATTCACATATTTTATATTTCTGCTTACTTCTGTTAGTTGCATGTGTCACTTTTTTTGTTTCCTTTGCCTTCCTTCGGGTCTTTCACTGCCTCTCATGGGTGGGGCTTTTGGCGTACAGCTCCACTCTCCCTGCATGCCTAAAGAGCAAGCCACCCCACAGACAAGAAGGGGGCAGCACCATGCCTCGTAGCATCCTTACACACCGTGTGCTCAGGTTCACTGATGAGGTCACTGTTAGGTAAGAACGCACCATCTCCTCCCTTCGTCCTCCCCCTCCTCCACCCAGAACCTTGACTTTGCCCCTCTGTCGTGTAACAATGTATAGCATAGGCTTAAGCATGTCCTGGCACAGCATTAAGCACAACACTAAACTCCTAAGCCCTTGTTGCCATCCATGAGAGGCATTTGGCCTGAAAACATTATTTGCAATGTCATGTGATGGCACGAAGCCACCATCTGTTGAAACTGTTGTCACAGAGCAGCATGACGTGACAAACACACAGCTGTGAGCGCATGCAGCACAGGGGCTGCTTCACTCCTCTTCACTCATTCAAGCCCCACACCCCCCCACACCCCCCCCGTACACATACACACTTACAAAACAGTCCCCTCTCCCACTTAGACCTGGTTCCCATGGCAACTCACCAGCCCTTCCATCTGAGTGGTCTCACAGTGTATGGCCGCGAGGAATGACTGGCTATGATAAATGGAGATGTAGCATCAGAGCCATTACATGTTACTGCACTGTCTGATGGCCTTCCTTCTTCTCTCTTTGTGTCTCTTTCCTTTCCTCTGTCTCTTTTCCGCCTCCTTCATTGACTCTACCTCACATTATCCTCTTTTTTTCTCACTTTCTCTGTATTTTCTTCCGTCCGTCCCCCACCCCCCCCTCCTGCCCCCACTCCTCCATTTGATCTCTCACGTAACACACAACCTCTTCTTACTGACACCTCGGCTTTCATCCTTTGTCCTTGTGTGTCTCGTCTCCATCTCTATTTCTTTCTACTCTTCATTTTCTCTCTCTGCTGCCATGTTGTGGTGGTGCAGCGACCTGCAGCCGTCGTTGGACAGAGTAAGGAGTGCCAGCACCACTTGCTTGAGACCAGACACCAACCTTTACTCCCCTGACAGAGACAGGTATAAAAAAAAGATATTGAATGCATTTTATGGATCAAGTGAGTTTAATATGCAGCAGACTGTGATATTTTATCCTACAGATGAAGACAAAAAAATATCGATCACAGAAATGCTGAAAATTATCTTCAGTGACTGCTTTTATATCAGTTTTTCCAGACTGCATGATTAAATCATCCGACATTTTGAGTTTAGAATGCTGCATGTCATCACTCCAGTTCATGTCATGTGTCCCCGTCATACATGAATAAATTTGCCGTTGCACACTCTTTCAAAAAAGCACCTATTTGCAGTTTAAAATTCGGGAACAGAACAGAAAACTAAAGAACAGAAACTAAAGCAGAGGCAGTCTCAATAAAGACAAAAGGTTATAGAACCAACAAATTTATGTCAGTCGTTGAAAGTTTTCACTCCAAATCTTGAGAAATGCTTTTTATATTTATTTATTTTTTTTCCAAGAGTTGTGAAAATTCTAGATCATTCTTGCATCTGTGGTAGACATAGCTAATGGTAGATAACCTTTTGCCCAGGAGCAGTTCTGTTTCTTGCTTTGTTCATCTAATGCAAAAATAAATGTATCATTTCCTTGCTTGTAATTATCTCATTGACTCAACAAGAAAGCAGTTAAATGTATTTCAAAATGTCTGGCCATTTCTTAAAACAAATGCATAAGCAGTAGTAGCTGAGATATCCCGTTATACTTAGCTTTTTGTAGCTGAAGTCTGTTTGCAACTGATAATTTCTTTTTTTACATGACTTGACATGTGAGATGAATCAAAGGGAATCTTCAGACTGATATTATGTCATAAAATTCAAGAAGATTCAAAGTTTCACAGCTTTCACTCTATCTTTCCTCACTAACAACCTCTCCGGGTGTTCCTACTTTGGGATGCTCCTCCTCCTCCCACCCTTGCGCCCCTTCAGGTGCTCCAACTCTTTGCCCAACAAGACTCCCCCAAGCCCCAGGATCTTAGTTGAACATGTGGCCTCTGAGGAAGACAGGTATACCAGGCCTGGGGGGGGGGGGGGGGGGGGGGGGGGGGGGGGGGGGGGGGGGGGGGGGGGGGGCGGGGGGGCGGGGGGGCGGGGGCGGGGGGGGGGGGGGGGGGGGG
>JAQNCA010000024.1:24637940-24654785 GCA_029783725.1 Acanthurus tractus | reverse complement strand
CACACATACACATACACACACATTCCCTACTGACCAGTAGCAGTGTGCTGACAGGGACAAACGACCCTATCCCAGTGGAGCTCAGTGGCCAGGTGGTGATGTAGTGCAGCTTATTAGCTGGCTAATGTATTGAGGTCTGGGAGGAGGAGAGAGATGGCCCCGTTCTTTACAGCCTCACCTCAGATCAATCCAAACAGAGCGCCATCAAAGCACAGCCGCACAACCCTTGACACACTTTCTAGAGTCAGAGGTTAGAGAGAGAAAGAGAGCAAGGGATGCAGATAGAGTAAGAAAAAACACATTGGATACTAGCTTGAATGTTAAAACAAAGAGATTTTATTTTGTTATTTATCATTTAAAAAATGCACTATTGTAAACTTAAGGCCTAAAGAACACGGACACACAAACATATTACAGTGGTGGTTTTAATTGAAAAAAATCACAATTGTTGAGCCATAACATTGGTGTAATTTCAGGCCCAATCAAATGGTCACCCTGCTCGGGTTTTCTGCCTTCTGATTGTGGAACCACACTGCAAGGAACAGCTCCAGTTCAGACAAAAGCGCGTTAGTTTAGTCAGACCCTGGTGTTTGGTGTTAAGAACTGGCTGGTTCCACTTTATACTGAAACGTCTTAGGTGGTTTGATTGGGTTGAGATCAGGGCTCCAGGAGGGCCAGTCAAATTCTGCCAAACCAAGCTAGATAAACCACTTCTCTCCTTCTAGCTTTGTGCACAGGGGCACTGGCATGCTAAACATCCTTCCTGAACTGTTGTCACAAACAAATAATTGTTAAAAATATCTGTGTGGAAGCATTCAATTTTTTTTCCTAAAAAACAGTCAATGGAGTGAGAGACCATTTGTAAAAGCATTGGGCAGTCAGTTTTAGAAGGCCTCTAATGTAGCTTATCTATTATTCAGACTACAGGTCAGTTTTTAGAAAGACAGGGTATAAATTAGTAATCTAGAGATGTACAAGGACTGCTGGCCTCAGGTCAGCATTAACTCAGAGTGGGATATTAATATATATAATAAGGGGATGCTCTTCTGTCTTCCTCAGGCTAGTTTGATAATAGGTCATAGAAGTGACTGAGTGCCTACAGAGGATGTTCTGTGTTCCAGTTCTTTAATCTTCTCTAACTGCTTAACATGCCTGCATCTGACAATCTCCCCTTTGTTCATTTTAAATAACAAATTGGTAATCTTTATATTTCCTGCCTGAACTTATTTTTTTTTTGTATGCCATCTTTAGTTATTGGGTGATTTTGACCTCTCAAAGTAAAATAAAAAAAAACACAAAAAACATACATTTCCATACATATCAATACATTTTTGAAATGGTACTACATTAAACAAATCCACAGGCATTAGTTTAGTCAAAACACCAATCACAAGGTTTCAGCCAAACATAAATATAACTTCTGTATATATGTTGCAAATATATCACATACTTTTCATAAATGCATATGAATGAGCATTTTGTGTATTTCTGTATTTGATTTGTTTAAATCTATTTTTCCTGAGGCTGTGCCTGTGTGTGTGTGTGTGTGTGTGTGTTTATCTTTGTGCCGTCTCCTCTTCATGTCTCAGATCCCTCCTTGCATGCATCCTGTCCTGTGACTGCCAGGACCCCCTCCATCCTCCAGGTCCAGACCCTCCCCTCCCATCCTCTCCATTCGCTACACGCACTTCCTTAACCTCCCTACAGGGGGTGGAGGAGAGGCCTCAAACCACTCTCCCCCTTCCCAGTCCTTCCCTGGCTTCAGTTGGCTACTTGACTATGGGTGTTGGGAGCCCAGTAGGAGTAGGGGCTATGGCTGACAGGGGTAGTATAGCTGGGCTCTCCTGCAGCACTTTGACCCCCTCTGAGGGGATGGATATGTGGCAGCTCCTCCGAACCCCTGGGAGGCAACATCGAGCCCAAGGCAGCATATGCTCACGTGTAGTAACTTGGTTGAGAAGAATGAACTCGGATAACTGATATGATTGTCAGCTTTAGACTGCTTAAACATTTATTTGAATCTAATTTGATGCATTTTTAACCAGAATACCTTTGAGGTTCAAAAGATATTATTATTATGACATTACCAAGTACTAAAAGCTAATATTTCACTTTTGGTAAGATTCTTGTTTTGTCAGTCATCATCATCATTTGGGTTCTCTGATGTGAATTGATCTGTTAGGTCTGTTAAGTCACATGTTCTTTGATTAAACATGTCGCTCAGCCACAATCAGTATAAAATCTTACAATTATCATCATGTCATGTCTTGTCCACCATGTGGAGTTTGTGTTCCACCAAAGTGAAGGTAAAGTACAGAAGAAATCTCAGAGGCCTTGGTAACACCACCTTTCTGTCACAGCATATTGAAATGACCCTCTTTCTAGTCACCAGATGCGATCAGTGGGCCGCAGCATGCTGAAGAGCTCCAGCGTGAGCGGAGAGATCTACACCCAGGAGCGTACCGACGGCAGCCAATCAGACACAGCGCTGGGCACTGTGGGAGGTGGCAGTAAGAAGAGACGCTCCAGCCTCAGCGCGCGGGTAGTGGCCATCGTCGGCAACCGCCGGAGCCGCAGCACTTCACAGATCAGCGGGCCTGGTGAGTTGCCATGGCAACCCTAAAATGTTCAGCTTTACAGTTTATCTCACAGGTTTTGTGTGACATGAATGTAACTCAACGCCCCAAAATAACATGATGGACACAAAATGTCAGTATGAACTTATGGTATCAATCTCTCATATATTGGAATGGAACATAAATGTTAATGATACTGTGGTGATGAAGTGTCTCTACCTTCACCTCCACTAGTTTCAGTGAGGATTTCATTAAGATTATATTTAGGCTCAAAATGGCAGCTGTCTCTGCCCATCACACCTGAATCAATCTATCTCAATCTCATAATGTCTTTTTGGGTACAATGGGTTATGTCACAGGTACTACACCCATATTCAATGAGGGTTTCAAACTGCTGACCTATGGCAGACAATTTATAATTATGAGACTGTTATTTTACATAGATTTGTCACAAGGAGCAGACTTAACTCAAGCACCACAAATCCCAAGAGTCTCTTTGTTCTGACAAAACAAACCTCTGCTTCCTCAGTACTCTTTCTAAAGACAAACAGAAAACTATGTTTTCAGCATCTCTTAGTTCCGACTGAAAACGTCTCGCAGCCCAGCTCCCAGTCTCACAGCACAGACTGACTGCAGCCCACACTTCTACCACAGGGGGGGTGCAAGACCCCCTGATGTAAGCCAAACATTGTTCTCCCCCTCTTTGTAGTGATGGCTGAGCCTCAAGGGGTCTCTCATTCTCTGAAGAAGAGAGGAGAGAGAGGACATAGAGACAGTCCGGAGATGAGTTTTATTTTGAAAAATTTCTACTGTCCATGACAGGCGACAGTAAAGCATGTAAAGGAGATTTAGAGTTTCACAATGTCAGTGTAATTACAAGATAATAATAGCATAATACTTCATGCTAGGCTATATACACCATTGTTTAGGCTCTTTTGGTGCTGTTCATCATCTGACCTGCTGGAAACTGATCTTATGCTCAACACACACATGAGTTCATGTAAGCTTCAGCGATGTAGCTTTATTTTTCTTTTTACACCATCTGTGGACCATTAGTCAGAAGGTTCACCCACCCAAGTCCACAATGCACACAGGATTGTTTGGGCTGTTTTTCTACAACTTCCAGTTTGCTACTGATAAGCAGATTCAGCAGGACATGGGGGGGACTTTAGCGGTGCTTTGGAGGAGAACATTACACTGTATCTGTGGGCATCTGGAGATTTTCTGCTTATGTTCACTATACCTATGAAAAAACTCTACTCGCTACTTTCGATAACTGTCGACTGGTTGAAGCTTTTGGTGGTCCTGATCTCCTATTTTAAGAAAAAATGTCCAGAAAGAAAAAAAGTATCTTTTGGTGAGCTGTTTTTCCATTAAAAAAAAAAAAAAAAAAAAGTAGCTGGTTTTAAGCTTCACATCTCAGTGGACAACAGTTATGACCATTACTCTGTTCTTGCTTTATATTATCTTCATATACAATATTGTGATTTTCCCATTTGAACTCTTTTATCTAGAGGGGAAGACTAAGAAGGAAAAGGGCGCACCCATTCAAAGGAGCACAGAGACAGGCATGGCAGTAGAGCTGCCCAGAAACATGAGTCGCCAGCCCAGCAGAGAGTCCAACAATGGCAGCATGAACAGCTACAACTCTGAGGGGAAGTAAGTAAACCACACACTATCTGTTCTGATCACATTCCATCCTTTGTGATTACATAAACATCCCATTTTTTTTCTGCTTGTAATATTTAAATGCATATTTTTCATTTGTTTCCAAAGCAGGTTTTACTCTGCTAAAGCAGCTGTAGCTTCAAATTAATTGCTGTCCCGCCAAATTAAAGCTTCGTTACAGAATAGGGTTGAGGTAACAGAAAAGTTTGTTTGCCATCATGTTTTGAGGGATTATCTTGGTGTACACTGACACCTCTGCATGAATGTGTCAGGAGACTGACAGTAAACAGAATGTAATATAATTGGCACAACTTGGGCTCAATGAAGAGGTGATAGAACACAAACTTTGACTGGATCAAATTAAGACACACTGCTTTTTTGGATGGGTTATCTTGCTTGGGAAAATTTTTAAACATTTTTCACGCTGTAAACAACGATGTGCAGCAAATGAGTTCTCCTGAAGGCAGCAGAATAAACTCTTTATCTAAGAGTCTGTTTACTGTGTGCAGGCCCCACTAAGAATACTGTAGGAGAGAGACTTACATGGATATTGTCCTTTGAGAAATCACCTCTACCTTTTGGTTTGTGATACAACTCATGTTTGTTTGTCGTGATAAATTTATGTTTGTGTATTTTCCGTTTTAGTTTGATCTTCTCGGCTGTCAATCTGGGGGCCAGCAGTCAGTTCAGTGACTTCCTGGACGGCCTGGGACCAGCTCAGTTAGTGGGAAGGCAAACTCTGGCGACTCCTGCCATAGGTAAGAAAGTGGCCATACTTCTCATCTCAAACTAGGTTTCTGGCTTACACACTTTCTTTTAGCAGTGATCTTCTTTTCAGTTTTCCTTTTTCTGTCAGTTTTTATATATTTTCTATATATCTGTTTATATGTATTTATAAAATTCATATGATTTTGTTCTTAAGTTACTAATTGAGCTTTTTATTCTGTTTTACGATATCAAGCTCTAAGATTTTTCTTCTTCTGCCTCTTCATCTTCTTCTTAACATTATTAAAATTAAGTTAGTTTCTCATTTGTGTCCAGGGTATTTTTTATTAGGAATTAGTTAGCATGAACTGAAAAGGTTACTTTTGATTGTTTGAATTTAAAACTGTAGACTGTGTAACAAATAATGTGGCTTCACCGCTTAGAATGTTGAGTATTGAGTTTCTGCATTATGGCTGTCATCATCTTGGTTTCTGGGACTCAGATGAGAACATACAGGCTGCGTAGAATATTCATTGCTACTAATGACTGTGTGACGCCTACAATACTTATTGTTACCACGCTATTATGCATAACTTTAAGACTTAATACTTACTGTGTGTATATTTATGCCAGGCTGTAAACATGTTCAATTCTGCTTTAAAAAAAATTGATATAAAATTAAACATTTGAATGTGGGTCTGTGAAGTCACTACTACATAGTCTTGTGCTTTTTTTAATTTTATTGAGTGCATATTAAACCTTCAGCTTCCAGCACCTTTAGCAATACACGCTGTCACTGATCTCTTTCGCTTCTGTTAAATCAGTCTTTTTTTCATTTTGCACTGTTTTTCCAGGTGACATTCAGATTGGAATGATGGAGAAAAAGGGCCAGCTGGAGGTGGAAGTTATCAGAGCTCGGGGACTCGTACAAAAGCCAGGATCCAAATCCCTCCCTGGTGAGAACCTAACCAGCCTGGAGAAACCAAAAAGCAACTTATCTCTCTCTCCATCTCAAGATAGCGGTCATAAACTCTTAATAATAATGCATGATATATACTCTATGTCCATAGAAATCCAGTAGATACACCCAGCTGTGCTTTTCTTTCCCATAAAGCGACACCCAGCTGTGAGATCTGAACTAGATTGTACTCAGGAGTCGCTGTGTTCCTCGCTAATTGCTTTTTTATTGTTTTGTGTCTCCCTTCAGCTCCATATGTCAAGGTTTATCTGCTGAATAATGGAGCGTATGTAGCCAAAAAGAAAACCAAGATTGCACGGAAAACACTTGACCCACTGTACCAGCAAGCACTGCTATTTGAGGAAAGCCCACAGGGTAAAGTCTTACAGGTGAGCTGAAAACATGTTTCTCATCATCGAAAAATGTAATCTTCTCCTAACACTTATCCCATGTTTTGGATGATAGAATATGTCTTATCTGAGGGGATTAGCCTTCTGTTTAAGATAACAAAAACAATTTTTCCTTAGGTGATCGTATGGGGGGACTATGGTCGCATGGATCATAAAAGCTTCATGGGAGTTGCACAAATCCTATTGGAGGAGCTGGACTTATCAAGCACAGTCATTGGTTGGTACAAGTTGTTCCCTCCGTCATCGTTGGTGGACCCAACACTTGCCTCTCTGACGCGGCGGGCTTCCCAGTCGTCACTCGACAGTTCCTCTGGACCGCCTGGGGTCCGATCCTAGTGGACCAACGGCTCTACAAAACTCAATGAGTCACAAACTCATGAAATGTACGGCGGAGAGAAAGAAACAAAAAAAATGATGGCGGAAATGTAAAACAACAACAATCAGAAACAGTCACAACAAGAAAGCTTTGAAATCTGACAATCACTTCTGTCGCAGTTCATTTTGTCTGTTGTAGGGAGCGCCACATTTTAGTGTTTTTCATATCCGTTCAAAGAAAAATCTCATTGTTTTCTCTGTATATGGTGAAGACACAAAAGCTGCCAACAGACAATAAGCAGTAACTCTCGAGATGGGAGACAAAAAAAGTGTCACAGAATCATATGAAGCAGGGTGGTTTTTATCTGAATCAACAATAGCAAAGAAATGTATGTAAGCATCGGAATGTATGGACTCGAGACAGAGGTAATCACCCTCCATACCTGCAGGTGGCGCAGTCCTCTCTGTAGTTGCCTCCTCCAGAACCCAAACAGACTGCTGGCACTCCTGCCTCAAGGCAGGATGCTCCCGTGTGGGTGTTCAGTCTGGAAGCACAGGGCCTTCTTCTGGTGCCTAGACCTTGGAGCCGCATCACTGGTCCCTCTCTCTCGAAAAATCCTCTTTTCAATATGTTTACCATGGCTGCTCTGAAGCCACACTGTTTTAGCGTGTTTGCTTTGTCGTTCATTTTTTTCCCTTTGTTACTACTGGCACAAAATGTTTTTACAGTGCGTAAAATGCTCATGATAATGTTGTCAGTCTGGTGTGTGCATGGAGAGAAAAAACAAAACACAAGAGATAAAAAAGGATATAAAACAATTAAATGTCTGCAAGTGTTATGCGGGGGGATTTTGGTGGGGGAGATGCTGGTGATGAAGACACAGCTTAGATTTTTACACTTGACAGTGAGATTAGCGTGCAGTGTTGTTTTCCTTGTTCCACCACTGGCTAATGTCCAGGCCAGTCGTCTTTGTATAGATTAATGTATCCCAGGAAGTTGACCAATAAATAAAAATTTATGTCACTTTGAAATATCACAAGTGTACAACATCACTGTAAAAAACAAAAAAGAGTAAAAAAAAAAAAGAGTTAATCTTTGTTCATGTACGCAAGAGCAAGATAGGACTGTCTGAGTTTTTCACATTTTTGGGGGGAGTGCATTTCCTTGCCCCAGCAGTTTCAGGTTTCTATCCGACCCTTAGTTTACATTCTTTTGAAATTTAAACACAAGCACAAGCGCTTGATTTTTTTACAACAAGATGTTTAACTTTTGAAAAAAAAAAACACATAGTTTTAAAAAAAAAAAGACAAAAAGAAAGTATCCCCTCACTGGTTCCATTCATTTCTTTGTCTAGATAATAGGGAACGGACAAACAAACAAACAAAAAAGAATAATCGCTCACAGTTTTCCCTCGTGCATCTCTGTGAATGTGATAATAACCAATCAGACTGATCTGTCGGGACACCAACGCCAATGCTCATCCTCTGTTCAGCCTGCAGACTCCTCCCACCAGGAAATAGGCGGGGCCAGCATGACTTTGGAACATGTTCCAAGCTGCATGCACATTTTTGTAAAACGAAACAGATACAGAAAAAAAGATACTGAACTAGATACGTGTGTTAGTTCCACATACTGTAGGGCCGCTTGTATGTTGCATGCAGTTGTACAGTTTGCTCGTACTTGAATATTAACGAGATAAAACCAAGAAACTGAAGCCATTCCCATTACGCAAGGACAGTCAAACTCAACTGCAGTCTATTCCACGTCCCTCAGTCTGGTGCTGAATGTCACTTAAACTGAATCCCGAGATTATGTTGATGTCTTTCCTCGACCCTCTGGATGATGTACTGTACTGTACAGTAGTACTGAGCAGACCTCACAACCCCTCTCACTCCCGCTCCACATCACAGTATACCTCCAAGGGGTTGAGATGATGTATGAATAGATACGTATAAATCAGATCCACTTATATGGAAAATGAGATGAAGATTTCAGATATGCTAAATATGAACTGTTCAGTTCTATAAAGATTAAATGCAGGTGCACAAAGAGTCAGGTGTGTAAATACTTAATGGCCATTCGCCGAGTTTTCACTGGGTTCAGTGATATTTGCAAAGAGGCCAACTTATATAATGAGAAGTGACTGAAAAGTCATTAGGGACCATGCACTGGGACAACACAGGGCGATGGACTTGGGTCACAAACAGGCCAAACTTAAATACATGGCCGCTAAAAACTACAAGTGTACCACTACTTTACAAGTCATCTGAACACTTCTTTTTTGCGTCAAACTGGATGTCTAGACCCCGGTCATGTTCAGTCCTACTTAAGAGGAGTTGACTTTTCTTTCCATCTTTGGTGAAGCTGGTTTACCTTTCTTTTTCTTTTTCAGTATTAACAGGAAAAAAAAAAATGCTGATTGTTTACAACTTCTGTGTTCCACTGAAACAAAAAGAAAATTAGAAAAAAGTAAAGCATTCACTGCAACATTTCTTGTTTGTATAACAGATGTGGCTCAAATGATGTGTATGTTTTATATTAAAAAAAAGTTCATTTTTATTATTTACAAATAAAAAGAATGTGTGGAAAAATATTGCTTTCATTTAGTGTCTCTTGAACCTTGCAGCTTAATGAAAGTTATGCTGTTTTTTTCATTTTAATATTCTCTCAGCTTGTTTTTTTGTGACCATATGTCAAGAGGTCTCAGTAAAAACCTTTCAAAATGCAATCAGCTGCTGTGTGAGGGATTTCCCTTTGTAATGCAAATGTCTGTAGTCAGTGTTTCACTTTGTCCCATCACCAGATCAGCACCATGCTAGAGCTGTTTGACTGAAAAGCCAAAAACACATTACAAGCGGATCCCCAGATAACTAAACATTTTATATGTACTGTTATTTAGGTCCGATACATGAAAAAAATTAATACATCTAAGCTAAAATAAAATTTAGGTGTTAATAGAAACGAATTACATCAAAATAATGGTCAGTATACAAAAACAGTGCATCAAGGAGGAAGTTACTGTCACTGTCAGTGTTCAATCATTGTCTTTTTGAAACAATACTGCCCTCTACTGGAACAATGCTTACAGTACCTCAGACTAGACAATTAGTTTAACTCCGTGGTGACTGACATTATGCTTTGTTCTTGACCTGTCATTTTGTAGTCATATGAAAGTTCCCCTCACAAATTGGCATGTAAATATTCACTGTTGTGAGTAATCATTTATATTCAATATTTTTTTTATGAAATAGTTGTATTGCTTTTTTTTAATTATCTTTAAGAAAATCCTAAATATAATACCTTTGAACTGCTTTGTCAGGAATATAGGAAAAACATTTTGGATGAAGAGGACCTTAAATTCGTAGTATACCTACATTAACAACACTAAAAAGACATTTCAAAACATCAGGGATGTGGACATCAGATGTCAATTACACACTGCTGAAAATGTGCAACAAAATACTGACTGTTGATTATTTTCTATAATGCCACGATAAGCGTTCATATGAATTTTTTATGCTTCAGAAGTCTCTGCTAGTTTTTTTCTTTTAGCTTTCTGTTAGCTGCTTTGTCAGTTTTCCTGACATGGCAGCAATGCTTTAATAAAAAGTGTTTTGAAAATGCTTGTTGGGCTTTTTGAGACCAAAAAAAAAAAAAAAAAAAAAAAAATAGGTGTTTGCAGAAATCCAAAAAATACACAATATTTTATACAACATATGATGTTTAAAAATACTACACTGTAACATCCACAGTGTATGTACTATTTGTACATATAAATTTGATAGTAAGTTGACTACATAATATGTGGTTCAGTAACAAATATGCGTGCAAAACTTTTCAGAAATAGGATTATAATGTCTCCTTATACAGATACAAACAAATGATGTGATGTCTACTATCATGCAAACAAGCTTATGACTATTATTACACAGAACAATCAAATAATTCTTAATTTGCTCTCATTTTGTCAGCCACCTGTCACTGTGACTCATTCTGTAATTTATTCTACTATTTTTTCATTTATACCTTAAATCAAGCCTATATGTAATCCTGATCACAGAAGAACATAGTAAAATCTTGTGGTTTATCAAAGAAGCTTTCATTAAGAGTCTCTTTTTCTGTACTGTCTGTTTCGTTTTCTGAATTCTTTTTAAAAGCAAAAAGACCTTTTAAATGACGAATTCATCCAAGGGCTGATAATGCAAGGGACATTTGCAAGTACTTTTTCAGGAATTACTGTATTCTTAATTACAAGCTTTATTATGAAACATTTAATTAGGAGGTGAGAGGCTGTGAAGAGGCATCCTAAAGCTGCTTGTGTGATAATAACAGTCTTTGGTTTCCTTTTTTAGCAAGATTGCAGACTCCCTTCACCTGCTGATCCTGAGATTTATTTTCTATGTAGATGCAGAACTTACATGGTGCTCAATGGTGAGTCCTTACAGTGTGTGAAAGTATACTTTTTGGCCAAGAAACACTTGACAGAAAACAATGCAATGGTCTACCTTTTTTCTTTTTTTTTTAGTTTTAGATTTTGGTTTGATGTGTTTGTCTATAGACTGGTGACCCATGCAGACCTGTTACTGTTGTCACAACTCCACCAGCCCCAGCATTGTGAAATATGGCCTAGGTTTTACTTTTTAGATGGTATCTGATCAGAATGAGCCCATACATGAAAACAATCAGTACACTCAATTCATTGACTCAAAAAATGCAGTCCTTGCAGCAGACAAAGTTGATATTTTAAATATGAATATCCAAATGAAGTTTTAAGGAGTAAATGTGGGTAGTTTTTATGTTATTAAGCTCCTTTTTTTCCAAGATTGCTTTGTAAAATTTTGCTTCTTTTGGACAATGGTACAGATAGAGGTACAGACTGAACACTTGATGAAAAAAGGACAGGTATATGCAACATAGGAATCGTCGCTGGAAGTGAACCAGGGATGTTGCGGATATATGGTTGTAACCTGTTGGCTACCGTAAGGCTCTGATGAATTCTTCCTTTTAATAAAATAAGTCGTTCGCAGGCTGAAGCCCTCACTTTCAAAGGCTGTTGGTACATTTTTTTAACTCAAGTGTGACAGAACAATATTTGAGTCTTGTCAGCAATGTTCTAGACACTGAGGGTCACTGCAGTTGTCCAGACACTTAATCTATTAAAATGGCGTATTGACTGCAGTTTTCAGAGGAGAGGAAGCAGTTAGTGCAAGTTTGGGAAGTTTTAAGCTCGAGGCAAAGATTGCTGTGGAAGTTTTCTTGCTCCTCATGTTTTTGTTTTTTTTTTATAATTCCTTTAGGTTTGAAGCAGGGGTCAAATACTCTTGTTATTTATGTCACTTTTATCTTGCCTGGCACCTTCCACAGATCTTGCTTGGACTTTTACCCATAATCCTTTTTAATGCAGAATAAATCCTGGGTGGTTTTTTAAAATGGAAAAACAGAAGCTCCATCTCAGTTAGCCTCATAAATTTCCTTTCACAACCTAGATGTATGTGCGTGCTTGTGTTTAAGCATGCGTTCATCTGTGTGTATTCGGCTGCACATAAATAAATAAGCTGCATTAGTAGTACCAGCACATTCTGTAAAAGCAGCTCTGCTTAACTCATTCATTTACACAGAGCTAATTAGAGGAGCAGCCCAGGGAGAAGTCCCTCACAGGGCCGCATGTTTATAACCTTGTGAGTGTGTGGTTGTGTGTGTGTTTGTGTGTGTGTGTGTTAGGCAGGTTTTCCATAAGATAAATGAGTGCTGCTTAACAGTGCAGTTAATACAGAGCTCTCACAAGGGTATTACCACCCTCGCTCTCTTTATTTTCTGTGTAACCCTCTGTAACACACACACTTACATTTGGTCTACCACACTCACTCACTGAATAATCCTTTATCTCTTGCTCGCTCTCTTATTTCAGGATGCCAGATGTAAATTTAAGGCTTTAAGTCTTTTTTAATACAAAACTAGTTACAGTTATTTCTCATTGAATTTGTGGTCTAGAAAGTAAAAATAAGCAGAATGCAAACACAGGACAGCAAGAAACTACTTATTGGAAAGCCATAAGTCTACTAAGAAGATACTGCTTATTTTTCTACTGATCTAGTAAAACTGAGTACATTTCTACAGATGCGCTGTATTGGAAAAAAACAGACATCGAATAATTGCAATTAAAAGCGGTATTTATCTCTAAAGTGCAGTGGTTTATCTCTCTTTTTAGCACTGTTTTTCATCTTATGATCATCCCTCACTGTGCATTTTTTGTTAATCTACTCTGTTTCCTTCTCTTGTCTGCCTCCCATTGTTTTTTATTAGAGCCTTTCTTTTTTCAGCTTTATCTAATAACACCTTTGTTTCATTCTCTCTGTCTGTGTTTCCTGTTTGTGGTGTTCAGGCAGGATATCATCATTTATCTTTTCACAATATATCATCATCATCCATCACTGGTGGTGCTGCAGCGAATTGTGAGTGCGGTGTATCCACATGCTTCAAAAAGATATAGCAAAGTGGAGTGATGAAACAATATCACAATTACTGATGAAGAGAACTCGGAAGTCTGTAAAGAGAGTGAAACTTTAGCGACAGCACAAACAGAAATGAAGCGATGAATCAGTCAGGCATGGTATATGCATGCATTGATTTCAGTCTGCCACTTCAAAAACTGCCATGGTTGACAAAAGATTGTGTGAAAATAAACATCAGTATGAAGATAAGATGAATCTCAAAGACAGGTGGAGTAAACATGAGAAAAGTGAGGGAAAACACGAGGAGGAAAATGTGACTTTCTTCAATCAAAGTATCAGACAGCTCGTTTTTTTAATGCTGGGGAACAATTTCAACTCAATTTAGTTCCACATTAAAAATGTAATTGTGCGACCAGATGAAAAAGTGATTCAATCAAAACTTCAAAATCAAACTTAATATGAAAGAAATTATAGCTTGTTCTTTGCAATGAAGTATGGAAAATGGCTGGATGTTTTATACTCACAGCTAGACGTTATTCTCATGCCATTACTCCGTTTCTCTGAGCTCATTTAGCATTGGTTTTCTTTTGCCAGTCACTTGATTCATCATCTTCATCAGACAAATGACAGAAATTTTAAGTTATATAGATCAACCCTTTGAATGGGTGTGTAAGACTGATATGTAATGATATGTAATTAATGTGCAGGAATCTAAGTGGATGTCTATGACTGGAATGACCAAATAACACTGACAGTCAAACCCTAACCCTAACCCCCTTAACCCTACCCCTAACTCTGACCAGTCTTATATGTACCCCTTCAAATAAAGTGTGACCATCATATCATACACAATTCAAGATATAAATTGAGTTAACAGAAAGAACTCGTGTTACCTTTGCAAATAAGAGTTTGTAAAGAACAGCTTGTTTTCTTGAGCTTGTTAAAAGTTTCAGAGCTTGCTTCGTTTCAGTATGTTCCCACTGGGAACTGCAATCACAACCAGTGGCAGCTCGGTGCAATCAACACTGCAGAAGTTGTTCAGGGAGAAAGTTACCAACTTAAGGTGCAATCTGTAAGATTTCTTTTCATACAATGACTGTAATTTATCAGTGAGGGCTTATAAGTGTTGCTGATCGATGCTAGTAACTGTTAGTGGCTGCTGAGATTTCAAGCTGCCTCAACAAGTGCAAGCTTCCCAGCTCTGTATTAGATGATTATACTTAAATTACCTTTCTACTACAGACGGCATACTCGACCCTAAGGATAGTTTCTCCAAAACCTGAGTAAACATGATTTAGCATGGGCTTCCAGACCTTAAGAATCTCAAATTACAACCAATTTGTTTCACTATATTAAACTTAACTGTTGTTATTTTCCATTGTTTTCAATCTTAATTAAAAATGCATTTCTATGTCTTTTCTTCCAAACCAAATATAGAACAGTGTCACATTTTGTTGGGCCAATAACCTGTTTTGGGATTAGGAAATGGAGGTGCTGCAAAGATGGGCAAATAAGATTTTGGGGGCTCTGAAACTCTCAGACCTACAGGAATGTGGATGCTTGGCTCTGTTATTCAAATGTTGTAAATCTTTGTTGGATACGTGCTGCTGTTGACAGATGGTGCCATGCAGCAGTCTACATTGGGTTGTGAGAGAGGTGTTTTACCTTGAGCCCCATGGAGGAGAGAGTGAGGGCAGGGCTGGATCTTCATGGACCTGATGACACCATTGATGCTAGGAGAGAGTTCACATGAAGGTGTGAACTAGAGGCCTTTTGGGAAGTTGAATCTACTGTAATTCTTCTAAATTCCTGTGAATCTCGTCCAGGATTAAGACTTCGGCCAGATTTCACACTTGCAAAGCCTCTCTTTGTTCAACCACATGGTTTGAAGTCCCAACATTACAAAAGAGCAATATTTACTGACAGCACTTGAAATACCAACTTTTTCTCAGCCTGCACTGTGCTTCCTGACCCTCCAGTCACAAGCTGACTTTTCCAATCTCCAGACTACAAACAACCCAGTCTAGCTCTTGCTGAGAGCCACGAGACCTGTGGATAAAGACAGATACTGAAAGCCATGGTGCAATGGTTGCAAGTGAATTGATTGTAACAGCATGATGCAGCTCCTGGTGGACTCAGAACTCAGAAGATGAGGCAGATAGAGCCGGACAGCAACATGTAGAAGGAACTTCTTGAACTTTTATTCGATCCTGAAAATACAGCACAATTATTCGTTCCAGCAATCCAGCCAGACATACTTATTCTACGCACCATTTTAGTTCAACGTTGCTACATTACAAGCACACAGCATAAATGGGGACTGAGTGGGAAGCATTGCAAGCATGCTGAAATAGACTGTCATGTAAAAATAAACTAACCTAATCAGCCTCAATCACAAAGTCAGGCTGCACACAGAATGAGGCATCTCATTCTTGCTAATTGAGATGCTACAGACTCAACCTATTTACCCAAATGAAATTCTCATATCAAGCGTGGTTGTTTATAGAGAATTTTCTTTTCGCATAAGAGTGATAAAATGAAACTGTTTTCTAAGTGGGGACAAAAGCAGCACCATCATCAGCGGGACACTGTGATGAACTGACATCATCTTCATTGGTAGTGATGATGTCTTCAGAACTTCCAACCAATTATCACTCAGCACCACTCATCCCCCACAATGTGTGTGTGTGTGTGCAATCTGTGTATGCATGTGTGCCTTTGCCATTTGTTATTAACAGCTTCCGTCACAAGGTGCTGTTTATTTCTGAACTAGACTGAGTTATAGAGCTTTCCACTTTTTTCTTCTGTTTTCTTGTAACTTTTTCACCTATTCTGTGGCTCTTTCTGTTTTATTGCGCTCTCTTTCTTTCCTGTCATTTGTCTTTGTCTCAGATTTTTTTCTCATTTTTTCTAATCTTTGCTTTTTTTCTTCACAGTGTCTCATGGCTGCTATGACTCTGTTTCAACAGCTGCATCGACCCACAGGGGGTAGTGGAAAATGTATGCATGTATCAGGTCCAGTGTATGCTTGCATGTGCATTAATATAAGTATTACACAGTCACATATTACTCATAGAGGCATTACAGTGGTATAATATAACAACTTTTTTTGTATTATGTTTTAAAAGGGTTTAATATTTGATTTTCAGTAGTTACATAACATGTACTTATCCCCTTAGCATAAGTGTTCTTGCTCATGGTAACTATAAAAAGGCATGCCTTAGTAAGTAAGATAGTTTTACATATTGTGTTATCAGTCTGCCTGCTAACATTCACATCATTGAGGGGTATCCTGAAGCAGCTGCAGAGAAATGTACAGGATCTGGATGTACAGTCGATTACGAAAGGAGGTAGAGAATCAGCAAGAGAGACAGAGAGAGAGAAAGAGAAGTTGCCTCTGGGCTGAACTGTCAAAGGTACCTTAAGAGAGAAAGATTTTGAATATTTTTTCTAGCCTTATCTCACCTCTCCTGTCTTCTCACCTCTCCTCTTCTGCAGAAATATGCAGTTCTCGTCCAGCATTCATTCTATATTCCCACCTCTATATTCTATAAACTCGCAGGTGAAGGAATGGTGCAATGTCACATAACAAAAAGCAACAAACATGTCTTCATGGCAGAATTTCTACTCTTGGCATTGTTATTAGTATTCTTAATAGTATCAATATTAACACACTTACATAAAGCTTACAAATAGGTTAACATATAGATTTATCTTTGCTTTTGGCCGTGCTCTCCCTCCACCTTTCTATCTATCTCTT
>JAQNCA010000024.1:24624746-24637840 GCA_029783725.1 Acanthurus tractus | reverse complement strand
TATTCTACACAACTCTTTACTGAACTGTCCACTTTATTTGGTACACCTGTGCAGTCCAAAGTATTCCAGTGTAAGTATTCTACATTTGTGAATTTTATTGATGCCAAAATGTTTTGGTTTTGTCATAAAATGATAATCTATTTATGTTTTCATACTGAAGTCATAGTTAAAACTGATTTTGTTCGAGACCGTCATGCATTAAGACATATTTCTAATATCCTGTCTGTTCTTATTGATGTAAATGGGCTGAAAAACATACAAAAAACTTGTAAAGCCCTGTACTCACTATAATGTTGTCCAGTACAACACCACATTTTACTATGACCTCACATATTAACATTATTGAACTTAGACATTTCTATCAGTGTCACCAAAAACTGAACATAACAAGCTTTTTAAAGACAGATGTTATGGTAGGGCTGCTTTATTGCATTACATTAGATTGCACAGCTGTGCCTGATAAAAAGGCCACTGAGTCTATATGATGTTGACAGTAAGTAAAATATTCAAATTCAAGACCTAAATTTACTGACCGTTCTAACTCATTGTCAAATTATCCCTTTTTTCCTGAGTTTTTAACCATATCGTGCAGATCGGTGTCTGCTTATGAGGTTAAAAACTCCAGAAAAACTAGTAAGTAGAACTTGAGTTGATATATTTCTGTCAAATTCTTCAAGAAAAATCTTTGATGCTCAACGCCTGAAGTTTTGATGAACAGTCCCTCCAGTTTCAGCCTGACACATTTGATATCTTTGGAAATTCCAATGTAAATCAACTTCTCTGGGTTTGGGCAGTGTTTGGTTTGACTTCCACTTATCAATGACTGAGCCTGTAAGCTGCCGTGTGTAACTTCAATTTAAATTTTACAGAGGAAAGTGTAATTGAAAAAGCACAGGGGGAAATTATTTTAAAAATCTGCTACAGAATCTAATATAGGCAAATAAAATGCTGGTAGTTTTTGTTGTGCCACATGTAGCTACTTCAGAACCTCTCAGCACTGTATCTGATTCATTTATCTGTTAGTCAGACAAATTATGTCAGTGTAAACTGGAATAAGTCTCACACATTAGATCACCAATCAAACTGTGAGCTTCAGTGCCCCAAATTTTCCTGTGGCTGTGCAGTATCGTAGTCAGCAAAAATAAACGACAGATGTAGAGTTAGGACCAAAAGAGAGGACTTGCATGCAAAAGCTGACACCCTGTACATATATTTGGTGCTTTAGCCACCAGTAGATGGCCCAGTTTTGTTAGAAGACAGGAAGAGTCGCTCAGTCAGTAACTGCCCTGAGCTTGTCAAACATATGCAGGTAGAAGCTTTCACATATAAATATGCAAACACACACTTTCTCGCTCTCAGAACTTCTTTCACTCACACCCCATTTGTGACAGGATGTTGATGTCTGCTGATATGAGGCTGTCTGTCACACACACACAAACTGAAAGTCTGCTTTATCCACCTTACTTACCATAACATCACTGCTTCAAGTAAATAGTTTTTTTTCTCGACTTCTTTTTCCGGTATGTGGACGGTGCTTTGCTGCATCTGAGGGCAGCGGTCAGCCTGTATGGTGATGAAGCTTGAGGAGAATGTTTTGTGGGATGTTAACATGTCTAGAAGACAATGTGAAGATCTGATTTGCCTCGGTAAAGAGGAAGTTTACAGCAAATCATGACTGGCATGACTTTTTTGTAGCTACTTTCACTTGAGGCCATAAAGACACTGAGGAAGCAGCCTTTTTTTCAGCTCATTAACCCTCCTGACTTCACATGCAGTTCACCCTGAACATAAAGACCAAATGTCTTGAGTAAGTTTGTGTTTCTGGTTTTACAGGAACGAATCGCGTCAGCACCAGAAAATCCTGGAAACTAGGATCAGTTCAAAAGAAATGATGATAAATATAAAAGAAACTCAAATTAGAGAAGTGAGTCTCCGATGCCACGTGGTTGCAGTGACAGCAGGGCAACAGATGACAGACTAGTCTTAAAAGTGACACTGCAAGACTTTTTTCGTGCATATTTGACCAAATAAAACCTCCAGAAACTTTGAAAAAAATTGTATTTAAGGAACATACGGTGCTCAGTTTTAAGAAAAACTTTTTTGGATTAAAAGTAATTTTGGTTACACCGTGATATTTTCTACAGATGTTCCGTGAGCCGTCCGTGGTGGTTATTTTTCCAGACAGCCAAGTGGAAAAATCATCAGAATCCATGTTACCTGATAAGCTTTTTGAAAAAAAAAATGTGGTGTAATTTGGAATTTTACGGGAAATCAAATTACAGGAGAAGCGACAGTTACTCATTTGCATTTCCCACACCTAAAAAAACAAAACCTTGAGGTTGGACTCTTTTTTTCTTTAGTTATGTAGAGAAGGATAAAATAAACTAGTATACTATGACAACGAGGATCAGATCGCGGGAACTACCAGCACAGATGCGCATCTGCCGTGGACGCGCAGCTTGAAGCAACAGGCGGAAAATGAATGCTAAAAATATCCTTCCTGCAGCTCCACCGGACTCACTGTATCTGTAACTTGTTATGTAGTCCGATTGGACAGTACCGCGCACAGGCAGGCGAGGTGGATACCTTTACGCACGGCGGCAATTGCATGAAAAGAGCTTGATGCAAGAGGAAAGAGGGCGGTCAAAGTGTGACGGTAAACAGTGCGTCTTGCCCTGGCATCGGTTTCACTCCCAGCTCAGTGCCTGACTGCGTCTAGCACGTGTAATGTATTGTTCGTCCAGGGCACAGCTCCCGGCACAGGACACGCATGCTTGAAAAGACACTCGTGCACTTGATGCCCGCTTTGGTGATGCCATGCCCCGGAACCACAGCGGAGACGAAGGCGGTACCGGGCTCTGGATGAGGACCTCGCCGGGGCACCGAACCGAAGGCTACGGCTTAAAAGATGTGGAGTCTGGAGGAAGGATGATGAACAACGCGGGAGACGGTTTGCTGTCAGCTTCTACCGCAGCAGGTGCTGCCGGGTCCGAGAGCCTGAGGGGGAAGCAGGGAGCCCGGCTCAGCCTGCTCGGAAAGCCCCTCATATACAGCGCACACAGCGGCCGCAGAAACGTGCGCTACCGGCGGCTTCAAAACTACCTGTACAACGTGCTGGAGAGACCGAGAGCCTGGGCGTTCATCTACCATGCGTTTGTGTAAGTTTATTTCCATTACTTGCACGTAAGATAATCAGTTGTGAACATTCGAAGTTGCACACCTGTTGATGCTGCTCCATCCTCTCTGCAGGCTCCAGAGATAAAATTTCATCACAGCTCAAAATTAAACTTAAACAAAATGGCACAAGCCATCTTTTTTTTTTTTTTATCAGATTATGCTACTTGTTGCTTGGGCCTTATTTTCACATTTCACTGACATTTTGGTCTGTGATGGCTGACTTGTGTCACATGTTAGAGCAGTGGGTGTCATGGATGCACAGCTTGTCTTTAAAAATACACCACACAGCGAAAACCTCTTTACCGGAGCCAAATTGTACAGCTTGCAAAGAAAATCCCTCTCCTTGCATTTTGAATCAATGCACTGAAATCCAGTCAATGTACAGGTTTGCAATCGGCTTTACTGTGACTATCTCTATGCATTATATTTTGATGACTGTTGTGGAGGCTGTTTATTCAGAGAAAGGCCTATAGATGCTACAACTGCAGTTTCACCAGGAAAAAAAAGCATAAAAGTAAAAACCAATTGACTGATTTGTGTGATCAGGAGGCTCTCAGTGGTAAAATATGTTTATATCTACACTATTAAAAACAGGGGCTTTGGGTCTGTTGGCTGCCGAAGGTCAAGAATCAGGAACATCTTAAACCTTCCAGTCTGCTCTCTGTCATTCTTGGCTCCCCAAACAGCTGCATTTGATTTCCCGCGTGCGACTGTTGTTGTGGCACCATGACTGTTTCTGAGAGGAAGGAAGTTGAGACACACGCTGACTGTAGAGGCCTATCTTTTTTTGGTATGTGGGTGGGGTAATTGTGTGTCCTAGTGCTTGAAGGAGGGGTTTTAAGGAGAGGAAGAGTGTTGGAGTGCTGCTTGAGATACTGCACTTAATCAAGCAGCTCATGAGACTGATCACTTATTTTGAAAGCACACTTGAATTAGCTCGTATATCAAATTGCTCACATACAACACTTAGCACATGGATCTTAGCTGGGGAAGTTCATAGTAAGTGTTTAGTGAGACTCTTAAAATTATTTTTTCTTTATTTTTTGAGGAATCACAGTAGCTGTTACCACTGTTAAAAAAAATGCACTTCTTTTTCCAGAAAACGCTATACTTAAGACCTGTAACAAGAGAGTGACGCAGCCAAGTTTATTGTGAAATAAATGGTTAAGATGGTGATAACTCACAGTGCGTCTTGGTGAACCGTAGTCGCAGGATGAACTGTAGTAGAAAGCTAAAAACACTAGCACACTGAACCAGTCTGAGCTTCTGTTTTCCAAGCAATGTTTTCTACCTGGAACTAACAGCCTCAGGATTTCTGCCTACACCTTTTCATTTATTTGAGTTATTGGAGGGGAGAAATGAAGATGGCTTGTGCTGTCTTAATAGTGGCCAGTTAGCAAGCTTCTCGGCTTGGTAAGAGGACAATACGTTTATTTTTACATCATTTTTGTACCACTCACTGTCTCAGAAAGGTAGCGTGATACTCCAGATATAAATGGTGCAACACAGCTAATAAATGAACTACAGCGCTCTCCATTCTGGACTCTACAGCTTTCCGCTACCTCACAGGTCAGCACCGTTAGCATTAGTCAGCACTGCAAATTTGCTGTCTGAGTTCACCAAAGTTGAATTCCGCAGAGATACATGGAGAGGTTTACCCGGCAACCACCACTAAATCAGCTGACTGAAGTCAATCCTGTGCTTTACATGGTGGTCTGTGTAGAAAGTGTGATAGGGTCACAACTCCAACTTTCCAATTCGGTCAGTTTGTACATGAACTGGACATCCTAAATTTAATATTAGCTTGAACTGAATAATAATAGGAGCTGGTATCTCCAGCCAGTCAGGATCCAGGAGGAGTTTGTTTTACTCCAAAGATATCCATCTGACACATACCTGTTTATCTAAACCATCACTGACAACGTTTTCTTATCTAGAGCTGTAGTAACCTACATTTGGAAACACATGTATTGTGAACAAGGATATCCTTTAAATAACCTTTTACTCAATGTCCTATTGCTTTTTCTAGCCTATTTACCTAATCCTTTCTGTCTACTGTAGTGTTGTAATTCCTTCCAAAAGAGGATTACATACATTTTGGTGTAGAAGTATTTCAGATATAAATTTGGTCCATTTGTATTATGAAGCCAGTCTAGACTTTATGGCATTGAAGAGTAATGATGTAATGATGTCATCATGTGACCACCATGGAGGTCATTCAGCACAGTGATGGCTTCCCATTATTCCCTTTTATTGGGGCCATAATTTAAAAGACGCTTTATTGGATTTCTGGATTTTTTGGGGTGAACACTTTTGCTGTAATGTTGACTCAAAAATACTCATTTACATATCTTATGAAAGTGTTGACTCACACACACACCCACAAGGATCCTCAGACTTGCACTCTTATATTTACATGAGTGCTCATGAATGTTAGGAAGGCACGGCTGGTTGACTTGGAAGTTGGTGAATGAGTTTCTTTCATCCCTGTGGCAGCAAACTTGAACAGGAGAAAAAGAGGGACTGAACTCCAACTAATCGCTTTATTTCCTCTTCTGTGATGAATGCTGCTCCAATGGTTCTGCAGTTGAGAACCTTATTGTCACACTTTCTATTAGGGCTTAATGTAATGCAGAAAAAATCATATCACTATTATTTGAACAGACATAATGATATGAGGGACTTTTTTTGTTGAAGTGGTAATGTTTTCATTTCATTTTCCCAGAAAAAAAAAAATCTAAAATCAATGATGAAGTGAAATTTGTTCCTGACAAACAGGGACACTCCCTTCTGTTTTCAACAAATGATTTGTGGGCCTGGGTATTTCTGTAGCACCACAATGTTTCACTTGCAATGATACTTTGTGACACATTTTACCTTTGTCAAAAACCTGCAGCTCCTGCAATTGTGATTATATCATCATATGATATAACGTGTTTACTTTCCATGGGCCACCTGGAAAACACACCTTTTATTGTCTGGGCACAGGAGAACAATAACTACAATGGAGTGTATGTATTTTCTTTGCTTTATGGATCACTTAAAATAATTAATGAATAAATAAATAAGAGTAAGAATGCAAAAATAGAAAAATAATCCTCAAATCTGCAATAATTGATTTTGTTTGGTAACTTGAAGGCAGCAGAAACAACTTGTGAAAACAATATTTGGGTTTATGTGGGAAACTTGTTATAAAAACAGTTTCTTGTTTGCACGTCATGCAATCATATAGCACCATCTTTGTTAATCTGAGGCCATCTGATAAATTTCCAATCCACTCACTTATTAGCTCTGTTTTTGGTCTCTAGTGTCGTTGAATTTTCTCAACTCTCTCTGTTGGAGTCACTGTTTTGTTTTCTCTGACAGCGACACCACTCTGATAAATCCACTGTAATCCACCTGCTCAACACCACACAGAAGACAGACAAAGCCAGCTGCCAGCTAGTGAACATAAAAGAGCAATTAGCAGCTAGATATAAATATTTATGTCATGAATTGGTAGGGACCAAAACCAGAGCTAAAAAGAGATTGACCATTAAACCTAGATTTGACAGATCTGTGGAAACACGACGCCACAGATGCAGCTCTACTAGATATGTACCTGACACATTTGTCACAGTAACTTTAAACTGTCAATCTATGTCAATGTTGTCTTTACTTCTTGCTACTTGGCCAAATCAAATAGTGCAGCTTTGTGAATGTGAATGTAAATGTGAATTTGGTTCAAAGGCATAAGTTTTCATTAGTATTTGTTTAATTGAAAAATGTCTTGTTTCTTTGGTAAACGTCCCCATGTGGGGAAAATGTAGTATTACATTGTTTCCTCCTTTAGGGTTTGTCTGTATGTTCTTTATGTTTTCTCATTTGAAAGTGCTGTTTTGCTTGACCACTTGAAGTGCTGTTTGGATAACTCACAGAAGTGTAATTTCACCATCTGTCACTCTCAGGTGGCAGAAAGGAAGCTCTTTTTTTTTCTGCCATGTCTGAGTCGACACACTAGGAACAGGTCACAGGAGCAAATATGCGCCTGGTTATCCCCTCTTTGACACAGCAAATCCTCATCAGCTTAGATTCTCAAAGTGATGTGACACCTTCAACTGTGTTCCTCCTTCTAGCACACATGCTTCAAGTCAAAATGACTTCTTGAAATTTGTAACATGAAGAGCTAACACGGTCAGGTCAACCTCATCATGTGAGTCAGCAGTATAATTTATTTGAGCTTTTCAAAATAAGATCTAGTGGTTAATACCCAGTGTTTTTATTTGATCTTGCAACTTTTATTTTGGACACTTGTAACTAAATGTTTTGCTCTTATTTGCTCTGTTATTCCTCTGCTGTTGCGCTTTCCTGTATATTCTTTGGCTACTGCGCACATGTATGAACATATATTTTTATCCATTTCCTATGTGTGACAGCAGCAGCACTGAGCCAGTCTTTGTGCTGAGCTGAGTTGTGCCTGGGGTTCCAGCCTGCTCTCCTTCCTGCTCGCACACACATATACACAGTGCTGCCATTCATCTCACCTTTGGATTAACAAGGTCTTATCCTTGCAAGTATGTTCAGGGGCAGGAAAGTGTGAGGGAAAAGGATACTGTGTTCCTCCACCTCAGGTTTCTGAGCTGGCTTGCTGGACTTCATGGAGGGGGGTGTTGTGGTAGGGGGGCAGACAGAGTGGTGAGGTGACATGAACTCACTGCTCTCACTTGTTAAATATCTATCAGTCTGTTTATTGTTTGGAATACTTGACTTTATAGGCTGCAGTAAAGGATGTTGGCTCATCCTGAAGGCTTTGTTTGATAGGGATTAGTGGATATTTCAAGCCAACAAACACAATAAAACGTTTAGTAGATATCTAAATGACTAACTACACACTGCTCTGTATTCCAGTACCATACATTATGTTCTCAACTATTATTTAATTTTAACTATTATAATTCTGTTGCTTCGAAATGTCTGTATTTGCTGTGAATTTTTTCTTCATCGTCTCTGAGACTAAAGCCCTCTGGTGAGGAATATGTATCTGGTCTGTTGTATATTCAGCTCAGAAATCCCTCTCTGTACATCCTGGCATTCATAAAAAATGCCAGTTTTCCATTCGTATAAGGTGTCTGTGACAGCTTGATGAATCAGAAATAGTGTGTGTCCAGATGTCCTGCAAAATTTGCCACAGTCCTGAATTATGAGCAGTTGTATTTAAATCATGAATCATGTCCAGAAAATGTGAGTAAACAAAAAGCTTGGTTGTAGCCTAATTAAGTTCATTATACAGATTATTTTAAAACACCATTTAAAATGGATACCCCCCCCCAAAA
This sequence comes from Acanthurus tractus, assembly GCA_029783725.1. Classification (NCBI taxonomy): domain Eukaryota; kingdom Metazoa; phylum Chordata; class Actinopteri; order Acanthuriformes; family Acanthuridae; genus Acanthurus; species Acanthurus tractus. The sequence continues at coordinate 24,629,351 of JAQNCA010000024.1, read as the reverse complement.
CACACACACAAGGTTGTCAAGGTTAGCACATTGTACATAGATTAACAACATTTAATACAGTTCAGTTATACATCACAAAGTATTTAGCAATTAAACCTCATGTTGTTTAGTAATACTTTGGTTTAGGAAGGCATGGATCTTTATGAAAAACAGGTGACAATATATCGTGTTATTTTAAAAAAAGGTTCAGAAAATTCCCTGAACAGCTGGGAAATATATTTTCTGAAAAATTCCTCAGACATGAGTAAATAGTGCATTTGCTGGGAACTATTTTTAACTGCGGATTAAAACACATTTGTCATGCTGGTGAGTGTTTTTCCGGCAGCAGGATGGTGTATGTGGGATTGATTCAAAAATAAACTACAGTTCCAGTGTTCATGATAATGATGCAACATGTAACCCAGATCGACAGTGTGGCTTATTGGTGTGTCTTTATTCATTTTTAGACATCTTTGTGGCACAGAGGTACAAGAAACAATAGGAACTGGAAGAAACAGGCAGTTCTTGTCAGCATGATCAGTGTGTACACATTATCTCCTCAGATCCAGCTCCTAAAATGTTCTCTTCCACATCTTAATGTAACATCACTTCAACATAGATGCTTATTTTCTCTTAACCCCCGTTTAAACTTTCATCAGTAGCAGTAACTCACAAAAGGACAACAGACATTCTTGTTGCTAATTATTGTCATGGAAAGAAAAATCATTTGGAAATCAGTCTGATTATACATAGATTTACAACATTTTATATATTGTTCAGTTATATTGTCATGGAACAGATCATTTTGATTTCCAGCCGAGAATTAATAAAACCCCCTCAGTCAGATGTACATGTTGTGTGTTTGTATACATTTATATGTACATGACTGTGCTCGTTTAAATGCAGTCAGTCACAGCTGAAGGGGATGGCCTGCTGTAGGTATCCTGTTACAGCATGCGTTTGCTCAGAGGGAGTTCCCCTTCCTCTGTTTTCAGAGATGGGCTCACAAAAAGACAAGGCCATGACACAGGGCACGCCTACACATGCACTGTGGGTATTGTGCACCAGCTCAGAGAAACATCATTTACCTTAACAGCACCTGTTTGCCTCTTTCGAAAAAGATGACCCGCTGTATCGCCTCCCACGGAGAGCAGGTGAGGATGCATCAGGAGATTAGTCACTTGTATCAGAATGAGGTGCATTTTGCTGCCATTTCTGTACCCTTTTCGAAAAATTTTATGGGCCCTGATGCCTACCAGGTACCAGATCGTGTCAACCAATATTTGTCTCCAACATTTCCATGACTAATTGGTAAGCATCACTGTTGTTTGGCTTCCCTCCAGTCAGCAAATTCTGATTTTGGTCAGAAACTCCTGACTTCTGTCGAGAATTGAAACTGTGACTCTAAACAGAGGTTTTTCTACTGGCTTCCCCTGGAGTTTCACTTTCTGATGAGAAGGTTTTGTGTCATTTCACGGGTCTTAGGTCTGTGGGACACTACAGCACTGAGTGAGTCATCCTCAGTGTGAGGAAAGCACCATTTTCACAATACCTCCTTAATGCCTCTGCTTCCCCTCTTTCCTCGGCCTTCATATTTACTGCAATGCCTCCAGTGATTTCATGTTATTTTTTCGCAGTCCTCTCATCTAGTCCTTTCTTTATTCCAAGAAAAAACCTAATCTCACAGAGCTGTAGTGGCATTACATCAGACTGACCTATACCACCAGCTGTAAGTGGTGTTCAAGTGTTGAATGTATGTATCTGCAGAGTCTTCATCGCCTCTTTCCACTTATCCCCCCATCATCTCTCTCCCCTGTGGCCTGTGCAGACTGTGCTGCTTGTTTGCATTTCTGTCATCACTGCGCCAATGTTAGCACTGTGCCGAGGCCCGTCTATAGAACAAAGAGAGTGGCATGGAGTACAACCTCATATATCTCTCACTCTTTCTTCAACCTATTTTTTATTGTTGTTTAGTTGTTCCTGATCTCTAAGCCTTAATCAGAAATGCGCCAGCAGATGCTTGCCTCGAGGGCAGCAACTTGGGGGGGCGGGCGCTTGACTAGGTTAAAGATCTGACTGTTATAGTTCATCTAATATTGGGAGCAATATAGAGTGCAAGCAGATTGGATCCTAATAACTTGGTTTATTTGATGACTGCTGAGGTGCTTTAGAGCAGACTTATGCAAAACACACACACACACACCCACACACACGCGCGCGCACACACACACACATCAGGATACAAACATACACACACAGCCATGTAGCCAGTCTTCTAGTGTTTTTATGTAAGCAACATCAGCAACCCCTCAAAGCGTCTGAAAAATCAAGTGAAAGTGAAAAGGGCAATTTTGTGTTGCCATAGCAATCGATGCTGCCTTCTTGAGCTCACTCTAGACTGAAAAACAAAACAAAAAAAGCGATGTCTGGGTTGGTTTCTATACACAAACAAAAATAAATCAGAGTGAGCGCTCCTGTCTGCAGGTTCCTCTCTGTCATCTCCTGATGGCTTTGCCTCTGCTGGCCATGCTGTCACTGTCGCGCCACCATGGCCAGCAGTTTAGTCATTGCTCATATAAGCCATGCCCTAGCCACTGCTACCATGCTATATTTAGGTATGCAGCAAGTTGTTCATGGCTCTGTGGGCCTGTTGTGTCCCTGTGGGAATAACACAGCTCAACCTGAACACTGCCAACTGTCCAATTCTAATATCTGATAGGTGAAGGCTTTTAATTGAAAAACTGTCTTTCGGGATTTGAATTCTCTGTAATTTGCATTACTCTCTAATAAGTAGGTGTTGCATGCAGGATGCAGCTTAGTGCACCTTAGCCTGCACAGAATGAAAATCAATTACATAAAGCATGTTGCTCTACTCTGTAAAAGTCTACTTTGACTGATATTCCAGTTAAAAGACACACAGCATTAAAATGCCTCAGGAAAGGAACTCTTCGTTCAAAAATAGAACCACTGTGCGTTGAAGAGTGACGTAGGAAGCACACTAGTCATTGTGTGAGGGGGTTGGGGGTTCTGTGCAAGGGCAAAAGATTTACCACCATCAGCATCTGTAGCCAGGGTGAGCATACATGCTAAAGATGTGTCCTGAGGTGGAGGTCAGGGTTGTTTGATGGCCAGGGTTGTTTGATCTCCTGGCACTCTGCTTGGCACGAGCGTGGTAATGATGGAGCGTAGCTGGTGACAGGCCAGAGGCCCTCTGACCTCCCTGTCTTACCCACAGGGGCAACACTGCAGCTGGATATCCAGCCTGCCCCTCACTCCCCCCACGCCCCAATGAATTGAACTGGAAATGCCCTTCAGAATTGGCCTCTCTTCCGTTGTGTGACAACGAAATTGCCTCTTTGCATGTGTGCTTGTGTGAGCTTCCATACCAGGGCATTCTCTGACAGACCTGAGAGTTTTTTTTTTGCATGTCATGTAATGACATAAACATGACTACTTTCCCCCCCCTCCACCTGTTTCGCAAATACACTACAGCTCTGTGGCCTTAGTTTCCTGCTCCTCTTTTTCCTTAAGCTCCTGTAGTCCATGTTTCCATGTTAAAGTTCAGACACAGAGAACTGGGATAATGGCCTTGCCGTCCTTTGCTCCGCCATGTCGCAGTGAGCCTGTACACAGCCTCCCTGTTTGGGAACATAAAACTTTTAGTGTGGGAACCTCTGTGAAGGGCAACCTCACTTAACTCCAAAAATGGCCACCTTGGAGAAAAAATTGAATAAAGAGAGTGTTTGTCAGGATGAGCAGGTAATGCAGAGTTCTCTTGTCTTCTCAAAATAGTCAAACTTCTTTTAAAGTGTAGACATTTATTCCAATTATATGAAACAGGTTATTTTTTTACAAGTGTACTGTTGTTTCTGCTAAAGCCTGGCAACTCTTAGGTTAGTGTTTCATGACTGCGAGTCACAAGTGTCAGGGGTCAGCTCATTTCTGAGTCTGAAATCTGTGAGAGGGAGCCATATTTTCTGGTCAACCAAAATTTTTTCCCATAGTCATGCCCCCGCTCAGCCCTGCTGAACGAGTGAGAGTCCCCAGAAATATTCCAAGGCTTATAGTCCCACACAGCCATGGCCCGGCCAATGTAATCTCTTATTTGTCTCACAAAAAAAAAAAAAAGACAATGTGTACTGGAAAATGGTCAGCTAGGTTACGGGACCGAGGTTAAGGCACTGAGGTATGGATGAGTGCCGGGGAAGTTTTAACCATTGCGTTGCTCAGTTAGCACTTTCTTGTAGCTGACTTGTCAGAACACATTAGTGGTAAGTTTGCTTCTGAGGTCACCTCAGGCAAAGTCCTCTGTCATCTCGATACTGAAGGGTTGACTATATGTGTATGTTTCTGTGTGAGTGTGTGTGGGTGTGTGTGCCTGTGTGTGTTTGAGGAGGGGGGATGGAGGCTGAAGGAGGAGGAGATCACACGCATGTTGCTGACATAAAGAGGTCTTTATGTGCCTCTACTTTTTCAAACAGGTTTTTTTTTCCAAGCCTGTGTGTTTGTGTGTGTGTGTGTGGGGGCGTGCGTGCATGTGTCTGTGTGTGATATTAGTGTTTGTGTATGTGTCATTGCATGTTTGCAAACCTTTCAATGCTGTTGCATGTACAGTACATTTGAAAT
>JAQNCA010000024.1:24608728-24622485 GCA_029783725.1 Acanthurus tractus | reverse complement strand
AACAGGTTTTTTTTTCCAAGCCTGTGTGTTTGTGTGTGTGTGGGGGTGTGCGTGCATGTGTCTGTGTGTGATATTAGTGTTTGTGTATGTGTCATTGCATGTTTGCAAACCTTTCAAAATGCTGTTGCATGTATAGTACATTTGAAATGTGATGAGCATACATAATGCTTCCATCTTTTGTAAAAGACCTAAATTAAAATTAATCACTAATACAAACATCATAATGATAGGTCACATTAGAATGACAATTGGCTTAAAAAATACTGCAGCTACATAGGAGCTCTGGTGATATTAGCTGTCAACATGAAAAGAAATAAAAGCACTCTGTAAAGGCCAAAATCATCTGTGCCCACATTGCAGGTTCATCGAAAAGAAAAGATGGTCCCGACAGTAATGATGATTATTATTCCAAACACAGGAAAACAGCGGTAACAAAGAGGAACATTTATGATGTGGCACAAAAGCGAAATCAGCCATGTCTCCAGAAATTACGTTTTTACATCTCTAAATTGTTTTCATAATTAACTTGTGGTGACATTAGTATTTCCTGCCTAGTTTTGTTTCAGAGACAGCCTTTCTTTAAATGAATAAAGCACAACTTTGTATGCATCACAGTGCTGGTAAAGAGAGATGGATGGCAAGCGTACAAAGGACTGTAACACCAGACTCCAGGTCTGTTATTAAGTTTAAGTAACAAAAGCATTTAAGGTAATGGTTTGTGAAAGAATATGATTTTGGTTTCCCTACCCTAACCCCACATAAAACATCCAAAGTCTCAAAACAATGCTGACTTTTTCTGTATTTCAAACTAGTAATCATTACCTAACCTTAACCAAGTTCTTCCTGCCTAAACAAAACCTCAAAAACGTAAAATAATGCTGTAGCCACTACAATTTGATAGTGTATTTTAACCTTACCTCCTCAGGGAGAAACCAGATGATATACATTGTCAGTGAACGGTCAGTTTATTGATGTTTTTCTTTCCTACTCTGACAGGTTTGTACTTGTTGCCTTCAGAAGTTGGATTGGTTAAAAATATATTTCATGGGGCAGAGAAAAGTCATGTGTGACTGTAAAATGTGTAGTTTTTAGCTCTGGGTCTCATAAGTGAAATGAAGATGGCCTTTGTGTGGGTTTGTTTTATGACTGAACTTCTTGCCCATTTGTCATATGCGTTAAATGTCACTAGGACAGATTCTTTCATGTGTGTTATGTCTTGTGAGTAAAATGATGCCTGTTGTTATTCTCACCCCCTCATCACAGCCGACAGGAGGTCTGTTAAAACTGTGTTTACTCTGACCTGCTTCCTTCCTTCTTTATGTGGTCTGACAGGAACTACAGACAAGAGCCACAGACCAGAAGAAGACACAATCACATTCGTTGCTGAAATGTGTTTGTGCGTGTGAATGTTGTGTACCAGTAATCGCAAGAGTTGCTGCTTTGAAGGGTATGAGGAAGTAATTGAGTGTATGTTGTGTGACAGAGAGAGAGCGACAGCAGTTAAATGGTGGTTCCTCACAATGTGTTTGTGACCAGTTTCTGTCGTTAGCGGTCAGCATGACAGTGATGAGGGCTTCACCGTCAGCATTTTGACAAACAGTACAATATCTCAGCCGCACTGTATTTGATGTTCTGAGACAGGGTCAAGTCATGACCGCTCAAAATCAATTAAACTGATTTCCACTGTATTAGAAATTGCGTGAGAAGCGTAATAAACTCAGCCCCTAAATCATGAGTAATCCCAGACAGCAGCTTAAATGTCAATTACCATCCCAACTTAAGTCTGTTAAGTTCACTCAGAGCTGTTGCCCAGTGCTTCAGTTCGCCAAGTCATGTCTGCCTGTCGCTCAACAAATGAATCCGTAAGTGTTTGTCTTTACAAAATATGCTCGACCCCCTCAGCATGCCATCTTGTCTTGGGCAGGGGGGGGGGTTGGATTTTGGGAATCAAGCTGAGCATGAACACACAACAGCTGCTTGCTGGAATAACAGAGCAGCTGAAATGACTGCACCACGTGGGTCATATTACCCACCCGGGCTTTTAATAGGCGAGCTTGACTGCAGAGAGAAAAGATTAGTATGGAGTACAGTAGCCTGATCACATATCACAGATGAAAGCATTTTGAAAGGTATGTTGACAGAAGACTATTCTAGCATCAGTGTGGTCTTCCTACAGGTTCAGTGTATGCTGGAGGACTTTATGTAAAGTACTTTTCCAGTCATGTTCTCCCCAAAATGTTTATTTTTCTTTTAAGATATTTCCAGCTTAGGAGTATGTGCTGTACTGCGATGTGCTTACATTGATATTTCATTGATGAAATCCTCTGGGTTTCTGCTCTCTGTTGGAATCTCCATTAGACTGGCTTGTCACAACGATTAAGTCATGTTCCTGCTCTGCTGGAGCTGGATTCTACATATGGCCACTGAGGTTTTTGGAAAAATATTTGTCAAGGTAATTTATATTTCATCCTGGCTGCGTTGGTGAGGATTGTGAAGTAGAATTATTGCTCTTGGCAGTTTGCAAGGAGATGGAAAACCAACCGTCGCTTTTGGTTTTATAGGCAAATTAAAAATCTTTTAATGAGAGATTTTATTCATAACTTATATTTAGATCTAATCCTCAAACTATAAATTCTGCATATTTGCTCTCCACAACTCTCTCGGTGACTTGCAGCGCTCTGCAAGGCTTTATCCATTTTCTCCTTTGCGGAAAATTGAAAATAAAGACACAGCCAGTCGTTAAACACACACTCAGCTCTAACCAATTTCCTGTGGTGATTAGGGAAAAGTCTACTTTGTAGATACCCGAAAAACCACCAGTATGACAACGGTTAAGGAAGGCATTTCCACATAATCTTAAATTGTTGAAGTAAATCACAAGTTAAGATTGTGAGAGTGCCACATGTCTACATGCAGGATTTTCTGTTCTCTAAATCTCCTATCATGTGTTTCTACCTTTGCAAATTGCCACCTGTCTTCTATTCCATTGTTTTTGGTGTTGTTGTATCCCAAATGTGTCTGTTTGTGTGTTTAATTAATATTCCAGTTTGAGTAGTGAATTACTGCCTGTAAATACCAGGTGACAAAAAAATCCCCTTTCCTTTCATATGAAGGACCTGTAGATGGGAAGCAGTGACTGAGTTGTAAAATCAACAGCAGTAATTTAAAGCAACATATATGTTGAAATAGGTACTCTCTGCAGTTTGGTGCCGCCACAGTTTCTGACTGCAAGACCACTATAATGATGACAAATCCCAGGTTACATTATTACAATCCCTCTGCACCTGTATTTTCAGCTGTAATAAGTGTGCAAACATGCAAACAAATAATGGTAGGCCCATGTCCTGAAAATATATATCTTGAATTTGCAGTTATAGTTCTCCACAAGTGGTGCAACTGGACTCAGAACAGCAGCACGCCAAGCTAATCTGAAGCTGATCTTAACCAGAGTCAAAAATTCTGCAAACACCATTTACCGACTAAAATCTGTCAACAAAGATAGAAAAAAGTGAATCAGCCACTTTGCTTACTCTCCCAACACCTCACATTTTTCCTCTCCCCCATCAGATGTCTCTTAATTTTCCTTTTTTTCTTCCTATTTTTCGACAAGCTCTTGTTGATGACTAAAACCCAGGAGGATTTTGTGATCAATAAAGTACTTCAGCTGCTTAAAGAATCAGATAATATTATGCAGGACCTCAATTTATTAGTTCCAAAGTGTTTAAGGATACATTTGTGCTGTTATAATGTATGTTTTTCATGTTTCATTCCTAGCATACTTCTTGTTCAACACTGCATGGATCATTATGCTGGTAATGCTGTCAAATGAACATGGTTGAAACAAAAATTCTTTTGTTTTAAATTTTAGTAAAAAAGTAAAGATACTCAATATGTCAAGCTGAACATTTTAACTTCTGTATAATTTTTATTTGATCTAAAATTTGCCACCATAAGAAAGCTGTGTTGAATATTTCAGAAAGTGTCAACGTAACAGCCTCGCATAGTTTCAGCAGCACAGTAGCTCAGTGGTTTGCTCTCCCACCCACAGCGGCTCATGGGTTTGATTCCAGACAGAGGCAGAGCCTTTCTGCGTGGAGTTTGCACTGTTCCCAGCTTGCTTCCATGGGTTTTGTGCGAATACTTCAGGAGGCCTCAATGCTGTGCTTCTGTTTGAGGCTCTCTGAAAAAAGCGAGAAGTATTCTTATATCTGTTCTAACTTTCTTGATATGTAAAGCATCTTTTATAAGTGCTGTCCTCAACAAAGGCGCTGTGGGGCTCATTTCCATTTCTAGTCACCCTGCTGTCAGGAATCAGCTTGTTGTGCCTTGGAGTACCTTTTAACAATCGCTGTGTGTCTGTCTTGCATCAAATATGGTCAGCATGTCTTTTATATAACGTCAAGGACTGTGGAAGATATGCTGTTAGATGTCAGGAGTCAGAGGCAACATCTTTGCCGAGCCCAAAACCTAGCATCTTCACACGTCTATTCTGGTTTCAGAATAGCACTTTGCCCTTTGAAAAACATCCAATGAGCCAAACAAAACCTTCACACAGTGGAAAATAGAAAAAGCTCCCCTTCAGCTGGCATGTGTTAAAATCCCACATTGTCCCAGTTCTTTCTCTCCAAGCTATTTTTTCTTGTTTTTGTTGCTAATTGAGACGATTTTTTTCTCAGCCTTGTTTTGACGTGGCTTTACAGAGGACTTCTTACAGAGTAGGTTGTTTTGACCAGCTCTGTTCCTCTGTGACTCTGGCAAGTGCACTTGCCAAGTCTGGCTTAACTTGTTGTTTTCCCTCTCTGTCCTTAAAGGGTGTATTTGGAACGTCTCATTCACAAAAAAAAAAAAAAAAAAAATCATTCATCATTCATTAGCAAAAGGAGAGAGGGAGACACTTTACCATCAACACTGCATGTACACAGATATTACTGCCTATAATGGTATTCACAAATATTTACATACTGCTTTTTGGCAGAGACATGATATTGGTTTTTCAGTTGGCACTGTGCATGTGTGCTTACATTGATTTTTACTCCAACTTTGGATTTGGACTGAATTCTGTCAGATAAATAAATGCCCGATAAAAGCAAATTTAAAAATCATTACAGCTGCCAAAATACAAAAGTCAAGTTAAGCATGGTGAAAACACTTGGCACTAAGTTTGTTAAGAAGTCTGTCTAGACTCCAAGGACTTCCCGAGTGCTAACAGATCTAAAACTGCAGCGTGCCTGGATGTACTAAAGAGAAAGAGGATACAGTGTCGATGGCGGAGCCCTTCTTAATTTCTATGAAAGCTGCTCTGTGGCGCATGAAGCCAAAAAAGTTGAACTAGCTGCCGCACTTTGGGGCACAATAGAGCCTCCCTGCGACTGAGCAAGCTAACTTCTGGTTTAGTCCCACTTGAATGGGGATTAAATGTTTAAAATAATTTAATTCTAAGGGCTCTTCCAGACTTCCCAAATGTTATGTGACCCATGAACCAAAATATGTTAAGATTATAGCAGTTTGGTATTATGCAACTGTAGTGTAGTTTTTTGTTTGTATACTATTTTTTAAAAAAAACAAAAAAAAAACAAGAAGAATTTTAAAGCGGGTAAATATTTCATTGTGCTTGACTTGGCAAAAATTAAACCATACAGCCCCTCTGACAATAAATATAATCTTCCAGCTTGAGAGACTTGTAATCCAGTATCTTGGCTTCTGTCTGGCTTCCCATGAATATAAGAATATAATGACTTTTGAACAGATTGCACTGCTTATGCATTCACTGAGGCCTCAGCAGAAGAAATGAAAGAAGTCGCTCTTGTTTAATGTCTCTTTCTCTCTCTTTGCACCTGGATGAACGTTAATGCATGCTAAGCAGCTTCCTCGTCAACCATCTGCTGCTTCATCAAAGGCCTCTGATCTCTGGCCTCAAGCTTTGTCTGCTCGAACCTTCAACCCGTGTTTAGACAAAATTAAGCAAATTTTTAACTATTTGCCCGAGAGCCAAAGCACCGCCGATTCCGATTAACCCTATGGGACCTTATTTCAGAAAAAAATAAGCACAGTAGTTGAAGGAAAGAGACATTTTATATTTGTGCCATCAAGCTAAAAAGTAACCTTGCAAATCAATAAATTCACAGTTTCTTGCGAGATATTATAGCACCATTTAGTTTTAGAAAACACTGTAAACTCATCCCTCATCTTGCACAATATATGTCCCCAACACTAACATGGCCACCAACTTGTCACATTGCCTGTCAATCCCCCCCGAACAGGGGAAAATTTTTTTTAAAGAGTTGAAAGTTTGGCTGCAAAAAGAAATTTAGTCTGTTCTTTGAGAGAACATTATGACATAATGTGGCTTTTTGGTGTGTGTGTTTTTTTTTTTCAATATGACTTCTCTTGTACCTCAACATCTTTAGAAAAAACTTGCTCTATTTGACCTGTAAAATCATCTTTTAAATGAACAAACTTCGTAAGTGTAATTCATATGGGCTCAAAATCAAATTTTTCTCTTCATCGACCACTAAACATGGTTCCTCTGAATAAGCTCCTATGTTGGTCCATCAGAAGGGGTGGGACTTTGACTTTCAGGTTAAATGCTACTAAGCAATGGCAGACACCACCTGCCCCTGAGGGTGTTTGCGTGTGTGTTTGAGATCCACAACCTCTGAACTTGCATTCACCAGTGTGTAGTCTGTAGTCAACATAGACAGAGAGACAAACTTACTGGTGCTCAGCAGCCGGCTGTCGTCACCCAGCAGCTCTTTCCACACTACAAAGCCCTAAACACATGCAATTTTTTCAACTGAAGTTGAATATTTTCAAATCCTGCAGATAACAAGAATTCCATAGATTTAAACTATTCTCACAACTTCACTATGAATGTAATTGGACTGCAAGAAAAGTTTTCTCTTGCCTTTTTTATATCCGTGACTCAGCTGTATCCTGTCCTGTGCCGAAGCCTCTGTTTTTCCTCAGTGTCAACAGAGTTATGACCTTCCCCAGCGGAACAACTTTCACTCCAGTGAACAGCTGCTGTTTACCCCTTCTAATCACAGTCAGCTGAACATCCATTCGACCACTAATGAATAAATTTGCATCATGTCACGCCCTCCCCCACTCTAACCTAATGATGCTCGATGCACTATCACACATTCTCACTGTAGCCTCTAATTGGGCCCACCCACTGTTCTTACAGGCGTTTACAAGGACTGAAGCACCGCATCTTTGTGGGCAAGTGTCTAGAAGACCTGTCTGTCTTGGGTGTTTTTACTTGTAAAACTACCACTGAGAGTTGTTAAATACACCATTTTACACAGTTTTCCTCTTACAGGCATTCAGCATCTTCAGACAAGCCTTTTTTTCAGTTTGCTACCATGCTGTTGTAGATTTGTTGTTAAGGACTCTAAGGTTTGGTTAAAAATGGGAGAGAAAAAATGGTCTGGTGAGTGTGTTATTGTAATTGCTCTATTTGAGGACAAATGTAAAGCAGAACTCATTACAGCTGAAGCCATCAGTGACAGAGAAGAAAAGCTTTGTCTTTTATGGTGCTGTAAACACAGTGTGAATTGCGTGCCTTTCGGCTTCTCTCTAATTAAACTGGTACACAGAAGACTAGTTAAAAACAGCTTTCATGTATGTGGACCTGCAGGCTTCACAGACAGAAGTCATATTATTGTTCCAGGACAAATGTCACAAAATTCTTTCTTGCAGACAGCATGAGATTAGGATTGGTGGAAAATATTAGCAAAGGAACCGCTCTAATGAATATGAAGGGAGGTGTGTGCGACGTGCCATGAAATGGATCTTTTGACTTGCAGGTTTTCATCACTATTAATCTATTGAAAAGGTCATTTCGGATTGATATTAAATATCCATAAGCTACATTTAAATCAGCCTCTTTCTGGTCGTACATGGTACTCAGTCTGGCCCCACGAATGAGAAAACTTGAGGAATGATGAATGGAGATGCTGGGAGCCAAAGTGCCTCGCCCACCTGCAGTGTGTGCCTCCCTCTCTCAGTGCACAGTACATCCAACGGCTCAGCTGGGTCCGGCTCACATCTGCTCTGCATGATCATTATGTAGAACCATGGTAAATCATAGAGGGTGGCTGCAGCTCCGCTTCATCTTATGCCGTGAGACCCACATTGACACACCAAACTCATTTCATGCACCCGGCATGTTCAACGTTGTTATTATGGACAGTGTGCTTGAAGACACTAGAAAATTGGTTATTTCATGAATCTGTCTGATAGTTTGGATAAATACAGTTCCGCATGCACACTGTTATAACTCAGCCTCACGATGTCTGCTAAATGCTCAAAGCCACTTTTTAACTAATTAAAAAAATCTTTATAAAAATTAATTAAGATTTCAATAATAAAGTGGATCTGAAGTCTTTGGGGGTTTTTTTATACAGAAATTAAAACTTCTAGCAAAACATGTCATTGATCAACTAAATACACACACTTAGTAAAATTATTTCACTGCTTGCCTTGAAAGATGAAATGATTGCTTCTGTTATTCCTTTTATGAGTTGTTATATCCTTCCTAACAGTGTTATAGTGCTCTTACTTAACTAACCTTCCATTTTATTTAATCATCTCACAAGTAGCTGAATTTACAAACCCACACTGATGCATACACATGTTTACAGCCCATTTTACATACACAATAAAACTGTGTCCGAATAAAAGACATTGAGACAAAAAAATGGCATTTTAAAGCTTATAAGTTTTACCTAACAGACTTAAATGAAGGACTAGATGCACAGACTAGACAAATCATTGACATGCCTTCTCTCCACAAATTTATTATTCATTATACTTTTTCTGATCAATATGTGAACCAGCAAAGACAAAAATGCCATGAGTTTTCATATTTTTTGTGTTGCTGTTTTAATCAAACCAACACTGGATGTGGAAAAGCAGGGGAAAAAAAGCAAAAAAGGTACACGGTAAAGACCTTTTTTTGTCAATACAGAATGGATCATGTTTTTAAGAGAGTGATTTATGTGATTTGAATGTGAAAGGCAGCTGCTTGTGTTGGCAGGCCATTTAGCCTTCATCGCTTCTCCCACACATTCGCTGTCACGCATTAAATGTGAACCCATCAGCTGTTTCACACCCTTTACTGCATTAAGACACACAGACACACACATATACACACACACAAAATCATCTAACTACATGGACATAAACAAATACTTACCCAGTGACCATTCATGCCTACGTCCGCAAGGCACACAAACACTCGCTCACACATTTCTTCTAGTCAATATGCACATCCAACTATACACCCATCTGTTCACACTCCACACATCCACCTACAGTATAAAAACACGCATCCAATCCGCATGCACGGTCCCTATGTTGTCACTAATCACCTGGGCGGCTTCCATATGACTGACAAAGGCTTTCTGCGTACCAAACCTTTGAACTAATTGAGGTGGGTGTAGTAGAGTGGGGAGTGGGGCTGGGCTTGGAGTATAAATATCCATATGATAGATGGACAACCTTCACAGGAGTCCACATATCTACCAAAGTCCTCCTTAGCCCCCAAAGCCCCCCCATTCCTTGATAATTTAGAGGTGTAGGTGGGCTGGAATAATCAAGCAGAAATAAACAATGTGATTACTGGCAAATTTGTGATTTCAACTGCTTTTTGGAGCTATTTACTGCTTTTTTTTTACTACTATTTACAGCTATTTGCAGCGTGACAAATCTAAAATGTGAAAGAGGAGCATAAAAACAAACAACAGCCTCTGCACCTTTTTTGACGATGGATAATGGAAACGTTCAGTAAACAGCTGAACAGCTTAACCATTTAGTGTGCTAAAGACACTTTTTTTGGCAGAGAAGGGGAAGTTCTGCTTTGGTATCCTCAGGTCAGAGTGCATGGTCAGCTACTGAGCGGGGACAAAGTGTCTTGCTCAAGGACATTTCAGCAGGGGCCAACACAGGACCAGGGGTCTGCAGGGACTGCTGGTTAAAGGCAACCTCTTCTTTTCCTCACAGCTATGTATTATGTGCAGCTGTTGACAACCTTTCCTTATTTTTTACCACTGCAAAGGAAAGACCTCCATCCAGCTGCTTGAACCACGCTGAAATACTGTCTTTTCTCCACAAACATGTCCCATCCAACTAGACAAGGACACTGCATCAAATACTTTCTGTAACAAGCAAATAGTTTGAAAAGCTGTTTATATGTTGTGGACATAAATGATGTGAAGGTATGTAACATTTGTCCACCTTAGACAGTTTAACATGTGGCAGTATCTGGAATTATAAAGGCCATTTTAATCTGTCTGTCATGAAAAAAGGTGTTTTGATCATGCACCCTAGAGGTCAAGTCATTTAAGCAACTGACCATGTAATCTTAATCTTCCTGGGCTCAGTCAGGACTTGTGTTGATTGAGGTTTTTATTCCTTTTCTTTCCTCATATGGCAGAAAAATGCTTCAAAATACCTGATGATATTGTGATCAGGCATGTCACGTAAATTGTAATTGTGATTAGGCGTAACCTAAAAGACAGTATTAAGGCAGAGGCACATTAATGTTTTCACGGTTTTCATGTTTCAATAGCAGTATTTTCTCTGAAAACAATGGACCGAAGTATGAAGCTCAAATTTTCAAACATTATTTCATGAGCAGGCTGAATAAACCAAATCGGTAGCTCAATATCAAATATACAAAAACTGTTAGAGGAACAAGTAATGAGAGAGAGAGAGAGAGAGAGAGAGAGAGAGAGGGAAGGCTGACAGTGGGCATTCATCCTCTCAACATCCCCAGCCTTAATTAGAAGCCTAATTACACAGGGAAATGGGATGCCAGGGGAGAAGGGAGGGAGGGATGGAGGAGGCAAAAAGAGGAGAGAAGGCGTGGAGGTGGGGAGGGTTCATGCTGCAGAATGGCATTTCTCAAAAATAGACCCCCACCCCCAAATGCCACCACCACCTCACATCTCATCATCTGCAAATGTGAACTGCCAGGGGACCAAAACGCAGCAGCTGCAAAGGCTGTTGAAGCCCCCCCACCAACCCCTGAGTCGGCCCTCAGGCAGCGTGGGGGGGACTCAGGTTGAGTTTGACTTTCAGCTCATTGTTTCGCCTGCAACGTTACTGTTTTCGTTCACCCTCATGGCTTTCATAGCTCGGTCTTTGGCTGCAGCAGGTAGATGTTTTCACAGCTGTTTGCAAACATGTTTGACGTATTAACTCAGAAGGTGATGTCAGTGTTGTATTTACAGGTTGCTTCTGCTGTGCCTAATTGGCCAAAAAAAATCCGATATTGCAGGTTAAAAGTGACAAAGTGAGAATATATTTGGCTCTGTAACTGCTAAATGCCCCTCAGTCCACACAGGATAGATGCTGACTCTTTGTCTTTCCTTGACAGGAGAGTTGTGGTGACTTTAACTCTGTTTTTCTTCTTGAATGCAGCTTCATACGACTCAGTTGATAGACCAAAATAGTAAAAGAGAGGCTTTAAAACCAAAAACATTTTTTGAAAGATACCAAAATGCCATCAAATGTAGAGTTTATTGCAACTGCAGAGTTGGTGTATTTGACAAATTTTGGGCCCTGAATAAAGTACATAGTTGTTCCTCTCAGGTAGGGCAGTTTTTAAAGTAGTCTGAGGTGAAAACCGAGGGCAAAATGAGTCCACAAAGCACTCACTGCACTACTAGCAACTGCTCATTATGCTTTCTGCTTTAGTGCATGGTAATAAGACAAGACAGATGAACATATCAGCATTTTTTCAACTCATCTCTTCTCATATCAGGGCAAAGCTCAGAAAGACAAGAAAAGAAGGAGTGCTGGAATGGGGAGACTGGCCCCCAGATCTCTGTTACAATTGCATGTCTTGATAGCTTTTACTTTAGCTAGCATAGCCTTCAGCCATCACACTGTCCCTAATTTGATATCTGGATCTGACATGTATCTTCTTGTCTCTCTTGGGCTCTTTCTCACTTTCTCACTCTTTCCTCAAACTGCTGCTGCTGTCGCCGCTGCAGGTTTCCATCTCTCTCCCTCCATCTCGCCTCTCCATCACTTTTCTCTCACTCTCCTCTCAGTTGCAAGCTATTTTCTCAGAGCTGTCATTTCCTTATTTTTTTACACTTCTGTAAATGAAGGCCTCAGGTCTTGAGCCTCAAAACTTGACACTGTCATTGTTACCATATGTGGCTCATGGTCTATGTCCTTCTGAGGTAAGCTTACACATCGATGTACACGCCCATTTCCTACAGCTCAGCGTTGTTTGAGCTACTGCTGAAGACATAGGATGAGAACATGAAAGTCATCCAGAGAAGAATAAAAACACAGACAGCGGACAGCAGTTTGGAGCAGAGCCCACAGAGGAGGCAATGAAGGAAACTTAAGCATATTTTTCACTGTAGTCAACTGCTATAAGGTTTGTTATTTAGAAATGCAACAAAAAGGGAAACAGTATGAGCAATTTATCAAACTATTGTTGAACAAGCAGAACACAAACTCTGCCCGCAGTAACTCAGCCCTCCAGTTCGTTTTACACGGGCTTGTTACGCTAGAGTACTAAAAGTAAACTTTCTTTCCTCCAATGCTGAGGTAGGTGTTAATGAAAAGGAAACAATGTCACTTAGATGGAGGGAGTTTATCTTAAAGGCAACAAAGCGCTGAACGCTTCCGATTTTTTGTCTCTTGTTTGCTGCCTCATTCTTTTAGCTGTTGTAAACACTTTAATATTTCTCCTTGATGAGGACGATACAGTAGGTGTAATTTAACTGCCCCGACTGACTGTGAGGTATTGTGAGTTACTGTGCAGCTAATAAAAACTTCTACAATAATATTCTAGCTGCAACTGCTGTCAGTGAGTGAGTTTAGCTAATTAATGTCACCTTCTTTTTCGGTATAAATAACAAGTTATGGCAAAATAAATAGAAAGGACATCATCAATCAGGTTGAGGTGACATAGAGAAACAAATAAACCATTTTTAAAATTTACAGCCTTCAACTAACAAAAAAACTTTTGGCACTCATAAATTATCAAACATAGAGAAAAAAAAGGAACAATAATTCCAGTTTGCATGAAAAATGTTTTTCAGTATATGAACAAAACAAAGCCTGCAAATGAGTCGGTGCCATACTCAAGCTGGCAATTAGTGAACACCCACACACCTTTAGAAATTCCTGGTTGTCTCCTCACACTTACAACATGCCAAGGAATGCCAAGTAGTCTCTGTATGGTAGCACAACAATAGAGGGACATTCTTTTTTCAGAAATGTGTTTCCATTAGTGTCTAACAGGGTGTTGAGTGAAAACCCCCTCCCTGTCTTTGTGCACTGCTCAGACTGACAGTAACAATTACTGGAGCTTGGCTGAAAGCTTCAGGCCTGCAGCTCACACAAGGCTCCAAAAGAGGAAATGCATTTAGCTAAAACTGTATTTTTTAAAGACCTTTTAAAAAGCACAGGGTGTTCTGTCATTTTACTGTGGATAAAACACAGTGTTTTATTACCTGACTAGAGCTGCTCAGATGCTGCTAACCAGTGATTCAGGGTCACATCTGCCTGATTCCTGTACAGCTGTAACAAAAAGGGAAAACACTTTTCAAGCATAAGCTTTAAACAACTGACCAATTCATTAAGTTACACTGAATATATATATATATATATATATATATATATATTAATATATACATACAAATATAATATATGTTATATTTAATATAGTGTATGTGTAAATATATACAGTATATATATTTTTGTTTTATTTTTATGAATATATTCAG